>PVKH010004415.1:0-23391 GCA_004027955.1 Chaetophractus vellerosus
GGAGCCGCCGTGGGCAGGGCAAGAAGCTGCCATGGACATGGCAAGAGCCACCACGGGCAGGGCAGGTCGCCCACGGATGGAGCGCAGCCAGCCACCCGCGAACTGAAAGCCGGCCGTGAACGGACGCAGAGACCGCCCACAAGCGGGGAAAGCCGCGCCTGCGCAGTGACCACTCTCAGCGCGTCGCCGCAGCGGGGGGAAGGGGAGATATGTAATAAAATAAATAAATCTTTAATAAATAAATAAATAAAATAAAATAAAAGTGCCTTTCTAGTTTTTCAGAGTGGTCTAAATTATATGTCTTTATTGACACGCATACTTATCTGGTCATTTTTAACTACTGGAATCTTCCTAGAAGCACTCCTATGGGAAAACAGGTGACGTAATATAATTTTCTTTGAGACGCGGTCTCATTGCAGCTCTGAGGCCTTGGACAGAAGCCTGTCAGTTGCCCTTCCTGAATAGCTGATTACGTGTATGACATTCGGGGACCACTATGTTCCTGCCTAATTGTTCCTGGGCCAGGTACCTGACAACTAGGGACACCCTTAAACCCTGGAACCCAAAAAATTCTTCCAAGTAGCCAATCCACAGTGAGGCTGCCACCACCTCCTTTCTATTCTTAAGCTGCCTCTTACCGTTTGGGCTTGCTGCTACCCCTTCTGGGGTACAATCCCCAGGAGGCCTTCTCTCATTTGGAGCTGTAAGTAATAAGGACTTCAGCTTTTCATCTATACAAGTGCCTCTGTGTTCTGTCCCACCATCCAAAGAGCCTCTAATTTTACTTAATATCTCACAATTATAAGACATATTTGATAATTACCTTTTGGGGTCCATACATTGCTTTAATAATGTATTTTAAAATGGTCCCGGCCTTGGTTGATGCCAAATTTCATTGTGATGATACACCTTCTAGTACATTGCTCGAGGTTAAATGGATCACTGCTACTCTAGAGGAAGGAGACAGATGTAAGTCCAGAATAGATAGCGTCAGCTCATTAAGCAGGGGGATGCATCGCAAAGAGACCAACAGGTAAGACTGTGACATTCAGAGTTCCTGAGATAAATCCTGAAGTCCAGTGGATGGGAAGTTAGAGATGACTCAAAACTCCATCTGATCAGGGAGAAATGAGTAATTATTCACCCTGAAGCAATAATTTAAAGAACAAGTCAATGACAGGAATACATTATTTTAACTTTAAAACTTTCCTGGAAAAAAATCGGACAATGGGTATAAAAGTAGGTCTCTTCAAAAACAAGCTAGGTTTGTTGGGGAGGGGGGAGAGATGGTTTATATCATCTCATTAAAAGTTCTTGACTTCCTCTGTAGAGTCTATCAAAGCCTCTATATTTTCTAAAACTTCCCAGGAGCGGACAGGCAACACTGCAAGAAAGTTAAGCAATGATTTGCTAAATGTGAAAGAAAACGTTTTTCCTATAATAGCAAACTCTTCCCAAATTAAACACTCCCTGTCCTGCCCCATTCTTCTTTCTTCCAACTAAATCTATCCTGAGGGAGTATTATCATCAGCTTCATCCTGGCTGGGTTTTACCAAAATGAGTGATTCAGTTTCTTAGAACAGACTGCTGCTAATGCTTACAACAACTGATTAATATGGGAAATCCTTTCACCCTTGCTAGTATATGTAAACAGTGATCTCATTTTTGGTCATGCAGTTTTACTCACACTATAATGAAATGTATCAACACAGATTTAAGGTAGTTGTCAGTTTACTTGCTCAGTTTTTTTTTTTTTTTGACTTAAGTATTTTTCATTTTATGGAGCTAACGCTGAGAAAATGTAAAACATTTTAAAAATACTTAATGCTTTTCACTATATCAACAATGCCTGCTCATTAACTAAATGTAAAAGAATATAAAGAAGATCAATTATCGATAATCCCATCACCTACATACAAATGCTTTTTCTACTTAACTTTGAAACACACGTAGGATCTTTGTACACATTGTTTTGTAGGTTTCCTATAACTAGAGATTCTAGGCAATCTGTTCTGAAAACTCAGCATTCTTCAATGGCTCCGGAAATCCAAAGTATTTCAGTTGAGTTAAACTTTGACCAACCCGGGCGAGTAGTTTATATGCTGCAAAACCTTGCTGAATACTTTGTATCAGCAAATACCACAAACCCTGAATTCTTTGGAGGATGTATTGTGTTTATAATCTAACGTAACCCAGAAATGTTTTCTTTCCCCTAGGTATTTCAGACACATTCTTCTTATTTGAAAGCTTTGAGTATTGCTCAACAACCTCTGTATCTAAACTATGGTAAAGATACCTGGACGAGAAATGACGTCATGTAGCTGATTTTGTTCTTTCAGCTTTGTGTGGTGCTGGCTAATGCTGACCAGTCCAGTGAGTCATTCAGTCCTGTGATCAGCCAGGCACCTTTCCAATCAATGCCACTGTTAAGATCTTTGTCAACAGGACCTGAGGAGGTATCAGCAGTGACTAGCATACTTGGTAGTACCAGGCTTTGTGGGTAAGGAAATTTGTCCCTACCCCTGCTGAATAACAAAACACCAATGTTGAGATAACACGTAATAAAGCTGAGTCATTTCCTCATTCACTATGAAAGGAGTTATCCAAGAAATGACTATCTCCCAGGTAAGTAATGTTTCCTTCAGCTAACACAGGAGACTTTTAAAAGCGAGACTGATGGTAAAAGTGGCTTGCCAGTAATTAGGTCTGTTAAAAAGCAAATGGTATTGTGGTTTGGGGTGATGGAAAAGTTCTGCTAATAGATGGTGGTGATGATAGCACAGCATTATGAATGTGATTAACAGCACTGAGTTATATATTTAAATGTGGTGGCTAAAAAGAGGAATGTTAGGTTGTAATAAAATGTAACAAATTTTTTTTTTAAAAAAAGGAACATAGGACTCTACAACACAAACTGTGATCCCTAATATAAACTATGGACCATAGTTAATTGTACAATTATAAAAATATTCTTTTATCACTTGTAACAAGGGCACCACACTAATGCAAAGTATTAAGAGTAGGAGGAGGGGTATATGGAAACTGTATTTCCTGCATGATTTTTCTGTAAACCTGCAACATCTCTAATAAAAAGTATATCAATAATTTTTTTTCTTATGAAATAATATCACACACTTAAAGCCAGGTCTACTTTTATCCTTAAATATATAGGAGTTGCCGATTTCAGTTGCTATTCAAAAGAAATAGCTAGTTCAGGTGGCATACTCAGTTGTAAAGATGATTGAAAGTTTCCAGTGGATTGAAATGTGAAATTAATGCTAAACTTTTCTTTTTATTTTCAAGGCAAGTTTTACTGACGAGGCTATCACCATTATCTTTAACAGCCCTGTGGGAGAGTCTCCTCTCCTTAACTCCTATCAGAGCGGGGATGTATGAAGTTGGGGAGGGATTGGGTGGAGGAATCCCAGTGGGGGAGAGTCACAAGTCCACCACAAATATCTTCAGACAGTTTAACTGAATGAGTATGTGGAATTTTCAGTGCTGTCCTATTGACTTGGACTGACTCAGCAGGAGCGGCTGTCATGGGAAAGGAACTATTTCCTTGTTCCAGTGACGCCTCTGCAGAAACAGTATGGGATATCAAGAAACTTCTGCCCCCCTGCTTGGTGTAATCTCCTGGGCTTTACAATCAGATAACTTCTGCAAACACACTGCTCAAATGTAAAGGCAAGCATATTTATTTTTTAAAATACAAGAAGCTAAATATGTTGGGAGCAAAACATTTGCCCAATGCTTTCCTCTGCTCATCACCAAAAGTTATGTCTGTTTTCTTCTAGACTAGGTCTGAATAAGACTTTGCAAAAATGGAAATAGCCTCCTTTAAATAAGATTTCATCATTTTCATTCATTTATAATGTGCACATTGTCCTCTCTTACCTCATTCCCTACTTGGTATGCCTTGTTCTGAATTCTCATGTAACTTTAACAGTTGTACAATTATTTTTGTTGTTGGGAAATCACAAATTGCAAAATACATTGAACTGAGCATCTTTAAAAATAACAAACCCTTTTCTTCTGTTTGGGTAAGGCCACTCCACTTGCTTGTTTTGGGTTGCTAATGAGAATACGTTACCATGTGTGATTACCTCTAGAACCCACTTGTTTGCTCAGAGAAAAAAAAAAGCGTTTAACAGCCACAGACTACATTCCAGAACATTGGCTAACCACCTTGCAAATATGTACTGTTGGGTCATAGCACAGTCTATCACCACTCTTGGAAAGACAATCCCAAACGTATGCCCTGTGGACAGAGTTCTTGTTGCAGGATTTCAATATAAGCATGAACAAGAATTTTCAGTGGTGGCTCTTTCCTCCTCTTGGTTTCCTGATAAAAGGCGAGTGGAATTTTCATTCTCTGGAAATGCATGGAACTCTATTTATTTTTAGGAGCATGCTTCGCCATCAAATCTCCCTGTGAACTTCAGTCGGTATACTATCTTGCAGGGGCCAAGGGTTTGTCTTAGTTTTCTTAGGGCTGCCGTAAAACAGTACCACAAACTGGTGGCTGAAAATAACAGACATTTCTTGTCTCGGTTCTGGAGACTAGATGTCTGATATTAAGGTGTCGACAGGGCCATGCTCCCTCTGAAACCTGTAGGGGAGGAGCCATCCTTTCCTCTTCCTTGCACCTGGTGGCTCACTGGCAGTCCTGGCGGTTCCTCAGTGCTCCTTGGTACCACTTCCGTCCCTGCCTCTGTTGTCACCTGGCCTTCTCCCTGGAGTCTGCCTGGGTGTGCACGTTTCTTCTTCCTGTAAGGATCCCAGTCATACTGGATCTGGGCCCACCCTAGTCCCGTTTGCCCTCATCTAATCACATCTTCAAAGGCCCTATTTCCAGATAAGCTTTCATTTAGAAGATTAGAGTTAGAACTTGAACATATCTTTGGGGGAGACACAGTTCAACCCATAAAAGAGATTAATTTCAAACATTTCAGGGCCAGGAATCTATTTATCTCATCCCATTTCTCTCCCTTCCCATTAACAACTCAGAGCTCCACTGTCACATTTCAGTACTTGGAACCTGAGAGTCTACAGAGGTACCTCACTGGTTACCAAGGAGACAAAGGTCAGGGCTTCAGTGCGACTGTGCCCCGCCCATTTCTCAGTTTTATAAACGGGGCAACTCTACTTTGATCTACTTTAGAGATTGGGTTTTCATATAAAAGTGCATTTGAAAACAAAGGGATGAATATGTTTTTACAATTGTTTAGAAAGGAATGTCAAAGAGCCCCAGAAAGAGGCTTAGATAGCCTCACCTGGCAACTCAGAAGAGAAGTCTAAGGTATAAGCTAACCTGTGTAGTTCCTTCCTTCTCTGGGTTCATGGGATCTTGTCCCGAAAGCAGCATCGATTGATTCATGACTAAGACCACTGTCTTGGTGAGTAGTCCCAGTTTGAGTCCAGCCCCCTCATGGAGTTACTTGCTATGTGCCCTTAGCATGCTGGTCTGATTCTCCGTGTGATGATGCTAGTAAGAGCTCTTTCTTCTTCGCAGCATCTTTTGAATTTAAAGCAGATAATGCTAAGTAATACTTGTTGATTGGATAACTAGTCTGCGAGATAATTGGCTAAGTTGTACCTGACACGCTGCTATGTTTGTTTTTACCTTGATTTTGGGTTTGGCAAAGAAAAATTGGGAGAATTATGCATAAAATTCTGGCTATTTTGAGAAATGAGATTGTTGGTTTATTTATTTATTTTCTGGAATGATCTACTTAATTACCTCAGTTCTGTCCTTCAAATTGTTTTTAAAATAAAATGGAGTACTGGACTCCAAATTCTACAAAAGCCTCACTTTAATTTTCCTTGAGTGGAGGGTGTTTATTGAGAGAATTCAAATCCCATTATATTCTCTGATACTTGACCAGGGTACTTCATACTGTTCTCCTTCTTTATAATAATTTAATCTCTTCTTAATAAAAAAGACAAAAAAAGCTGCTGAGCCAGAAATGATTTTTTTTCTGCTTAAAGAGTGCTTCCATTATTCACTCTGGATGGAATAAATTTAAGAGAGGAGCTGCATTCTCTGCTCCAGGCCACACTATTTAACGTAATGTCAGGAATTTCAATTAATGGCAATACCCTAGACTTGATCAGAAAATAAAGCCATGTGGACAGAAACTACAATGTATCAACACTTTCTAATTGTACCTACAGAAAGGATATGTATGTTATAAAATAACCCCAGAGGATTTTTCATTTGCACTTCTAACCTAAAATGACCCAGTACTTAATTTAAGGTGCTTGATGTAGGCAACTGAATCATGGGCTGCCTCTCTATTAAGCTGTAAAAATCATTTTTGGTTCAGAATATATTTGGGACATTTTGTGATAATTCAACACTAATGCTCAGAAATTTATTTATCAGTGATACTATCTGAGTCTATCTGAACTTTGCAAATAAGTTCCCCCTCCTGCATTCCTTTGCAACCATTTCATTAAGCTCAAACAGCTGAGTGAATAACAAGTTAAAACTTAGTGGGCTTTGACCATAAGAAATACATTTTCATTTTTGAGAAAGAAAAGAAAAGAAAAGAAAAAAAAAAAAAAAAACCTAGTTGGGCAGTACAACTTGCATGAGCACCACTGAACTGGTGACAATGACTGGGTTTCCGGAAGCAAAAGGGAGGAGAGCAATTGCTTAATCATTTCAATAACTTTGACAACTGTCTCCTTCCTCAGCTAAACACAATTGGCATTTGCAAAATGTTAAAGATAGTTGACATTATAAAGGGTTGGCTTTGATTGCTTTATTTTGTTTGGTTAAAAACCTTCTGCAATATCAATTTCATTCTTTTGGAACAACTCTATGTCTCCATTCAGGATTGCATTCAGCTGCAAGTTACAGAGATCACAACTAACTGGTGCGTACAGGATTAAGGCTCTATTTAGCTCACATAGCAACGTGAGCAGAGGCAGAAAGTTCAGGGACAATGCTGCAACCCAGTAACACCATCCATGGAAGGATCCACTTCTAAGATTTTCAAACCCTCTTCCTTGTCCTGTATTCTTTTGCTTTTATTCTCATGATACTAACTTGGCTGCAGCTCCTCCAGACCCTTTCTGTGTTCAAGTTAAGAAAAAAAGGGAGAAGGGCCCAAAGCCAAATCCTCCTGTTGAAGAAGTTTTTTGTTTTTTTTTTTAAATCTGTCTGGAATTTGAGTCCTTCCAGGAAAATCTAAAATCTGCCTACCTTTCAAATCCAGAACTGCAACACATGTCCATACCTAGCTGCAAAAGGGGCTATTAAATTATGACTGAGCCTCTATGAGCCTCAGTTTCCTTACTTATAATAAAGAGGTTGCACACTTGGTAGACTACTACAGTAATAACCACTTGATGGATCACATCTTTTTTTTATGTATTCCTCTTCCACATTGAATCTGGATTTGGCTATGTGACTTTGACCAATGGGACATCCACAAACATAATTCAAGTCTTGTTTAAGAGAGCAAGCATTGTGCATTGGAATTTGACTTCTTGGAGCATGGCCAATAAAACTATTCTGTGAGGAAGCATGGGATGAAAGACCAGGGGGAAAAAGAGGCACCGTTCCAGCCGAGCCCTCCTCACAGCCAACCTGCAAGCTCATGGCAGCTGCATCTGTGAGCCCAGGCTAGACCAGGCTAATCAGCAAATCTACAGAAATGTGAAGAATAATCAGTCAAGGTTGGTTTAAGCCACTGAACTTGGCGGCAGCAAGAGATGACTGATATACATACTCATATTGCAGTGTTGCTGCAAGAATGAATTGCAAGGATAGTGAGGTCCCTGGCACAGAGGAAACACTCAAAATTACTAGTTATAATTATTGTTGTTTCCCATTCTATAACATAGATCCATGAAAACAGAAAATTGAAAATAATCAACAGATACTTTCTTAACACCTACAATCTCTTTAGAGTCAAATATGTCAGAACTTTCTTTAAGATTACAGTCTGGCTAATACATTTAAGATAAAGAAACAATGTATCTATTACCACAGTACATAAAGAATAAGATATCCACTCTATAAAATACATCAAGTTAGTAAGAATTCAAAGAATCAGAAATCAATATAGGATTTCGGAGAAAGCTTCATGGAAAGTATATCTATTGATCAGGGTCTTGACTTGAGGGAGTGATTTCAATAATAGTAGCAGTAGTAATGATAATATTTGACAGTGATTGATAACTTATGTCCTAGGCATGATAATCAGCACTTTACAAGGGGCATCAAATTTAATCCTTACCATTTTCTTAGAAAGTAGAATTTACTTTATCCTCCTTTTACAGATAAAAACACAGAATCACAGAGAATTTAAGAAATTCCCGATTTGCTGAATATTACACAGCTGGTGAGTGGTAGAGCTAGGATTTGAACTCAAGGCTGCCTGACTGCAGAGGCTAGACTCTTCTTCACTGAGAGGATGGCAGAGAAATTCAGTTTATTAATGCTATAAGAATCATTCTTAAGTTGAGAGGAGAGTTACAGCTGTCACAAGTCAACCCTGACCTATATTCTAAAAGTTCCTCAGTAGATATATTACCAGAAAGGTTTTTTTTTAAAGATTTATTTTTTAATTATTATAACTCCCCCTCCCCCTTCTGCTTGTTCTTGCTGTGTTCATCTTTGCGTTCTTCTGTGTTTGCTTGTCTGCCCCCGCTGCGGCGACCTGCCGAGTCAGCTCACCGCGCGGCGGCCTGCCTGCTCGTGGGGGCTTGCCCTGACCACGGGGGCTTGCCCTGCCCATGGCGGCTTGCTTTCTCAAGGCGGTCTGCCCACTCGAGGAGGCCCCGGGAACTGAACCCGGGACCTCCCATGTGGTAAACCGGCGCCCTACCAATTGGGCTACAGCCGGCCCCTACCAGAAAGGTTTTTAATGGTTAAAAGACATGCCTCCCTGTTCTAAAGAAAAGATTAAAAATTAGCTAGCACATAGATAGAGCTTACTATGGGCCTGTTGTCAGTGATATGTATGGATATGCTTATTTAATCCTCCAAACAACCCTGTGGATGGTAGCATCTGTCATTTTTCCCCATTTTACTGATAACGTACCCAGATACAGAGAACGTGTCAATTGTCAAGACCACAAAAGTGAAAAAAATGGTGAATCAAAGATTTAAAACCAGGCAGTCAAAGTTCCAAAGGCCATGCCCAAAGAGCTAAACAGCTTCTCTAAACTTTGTGTGAGCTCTTTCCAGAGAGGAAACCAAATATCAGTAGAACCAGGAGATTGAAAAGTGTATGCAGATATTACAATGATCTTTTCAGATATCTTCCCAGGAATCCAGAAACACACCCCCATGTGTAGGTCTGTTGCATGTTGTGCACAGGCTCAGGAGAGACCCAAGAAAGACCAGAGCTCTCACCTGCCAGCAGACTTACAGCACTGCACCAGCTGAAAGCGAAGGCTGGAGTGGTAAACTGCCTGACCAAGCCTTGAAGCTGTGCCCAACAGGCACACAGAGCCCCTTGGCAGTGACTGGAAGACTTATTGGTCCCAGGTATTTAAGGAAATCCCTGTCCAATCGTTAGCTGACCCCTATGCTAAGTGAGCAGAGACTTCAGTGGCCACGCATGGCAAAAAATAGACCTTACAGAATTAGTTCAGAAAAATCACTAAACAAATAAAGCAACAACAAACAGCAACAGCAACAAACCCTGGGGAGGGATCGTGGCCACATTATATTACTTAAAATACCTAGTTTTTCCATGAAAATGTGCACAAAGGAGCAAGAAAGTAAGGCCCATGCACATCACATGGCGGGGGGGTGGGGGGGGATATTAATAGAAACTGCCCCTAAGGAAGCTATTGGACTTGTTAGACAATTCGCAGGAAGAAAACTCCCTCTGCAAAATTCTCTCCAAGTGTGCCAAGAATTTATAGCAGAAATGAATTTGAAGTTATTAAAAACAATGATATCTAGCACATGTAAGCAAGTATAATAATAAGCAAAAATCATAAATGATTCTAGAAGTCAGGACAGTAATTATCTTAGGAGGGAGAAGAAAAGAAACAAACTCATGCCTTTGTGTCTAGCCTTTATAGAAACCACTTAAGATGGATGCCTGATATCTACTTTTCTATCTCTATCTGGTTCTCTTCATTTTAGGTTAAAAAACATTTGGTCCTTAGGTACAACTGTTTTTTTTTTTTTTTCCTTTTTGAGGTTTCATTGAGTAAAGAGAAGAGATAAAGCAAACTAAGAAGATAACTAAACAAACCACTATATTTCTCACATTACACACAGGAGCAAAGTTTTACAAATTAATGCAAGTGGATATGTGTACAATCTGCTGACTGTTAAAAGTCCTGGAAAAACAAACAATTCAGCTTAAAATTATATTTTATTGCATAAATTATATATAATGTCTAAATAATTGTCATAGGACTTCATTTTCCCCTGAGCATATATAAATGCCACAGAGTTGGGTTTTTTTGTTTATTTTTTTTCAGGTACCAGGGATTGAACCTGGGACCTCGTACATGGGAGGCAGGCACTCAACTACTGAGCTACATCTGCACTCGACAGAGTAAATTTGACTTTTGAGAAGTTAAAACAGTCATCAAAAAAAATCAGTAATTCAGTGGCTAACAAAATAACAGTTACAATTATTGATTGAATTAATGGCATGACCAGTTTAGCCAAAGCTCAATTTATAAGCCACAAGACAGATGTTGCTGGAATCATCAGTCTGTTAAGAAAATTTCAGAAATTTTGAGTTCCTAAGTCAGTGATGCCTTCCTTTCTAAAAAATTTGGAATCTCCTTTTGGGTGACCTTCAAAATCCTTCCAGCCTTCAGGATCTGTGAATTAATTACTTTGTTTGAGGCACAGTCTTTGAGCAATTCTAAGTGGTAGCTGGTGATTTATCAGTGTGATGTCGATTCTGGTAAAAAAAAAAAAATGAAGTGTGATTCTGAATTCATAAGCCACCTGGTGTCATGAATTCAATATGAAAGCATATCCAAAAGAGAAATTTCTTAAGTGACTAGGGGACTTTCAGGGATGGGATAATTCATTATATCTTTTGAATTTTAAGCTAACGTGACTGTGTTACCTACTTAATAAAAAAAAACGACATCTATAAACCAAACAAGTGCATTGTTGGATTATAGACAGATACACACACACAGGACTTTATTACAGGGAAACACTTTTGAATGCAAAAATCCTCAGCAACTTTTAAAAACAACTGACTTGTTACTTTATTGTCGATGCTCTGGTATGCATATAGCATATGCCCACATATACTGGTGGACGTTAACTTTCACTTAAGGGAAATTTGAATTAATTCACCACACTGTCATGAGCTCTTTGTGCCACACTATGAGTCAGAAATCATGTTACATTCGGTTGAATTGCATTTTGGTCATTTGAGCTAATTGAGTCAAATGATAGTGTCACAGGACTTACAGGAAGGAAGCCCATAGATTTCTTCCTTCTGCCTAAGCTGCTCACCCTCAGCTGTCAACATTCAGTTCGCAGCAGAATGATTGCCACGTCCCCAGAGCGAATACGGCAGCCCTCATTCCACAGGACATCGGCTCTCTCTCAGTAACAGCCCCTGAATTTATTCTGTTTTCATTATTTGCAGTTTTCTGGTAGGGGATTTCTGGAGTCTTCCTTGCCCTTTCTCCCATTTTTCACTGACCATTGCTGATAATTGAAGCCCACTGTCTTCTTTTTTTTTTTTTTTTTTTTTTTGCTGATAGAGCCAGCTATGCTTTTTAATGGTCGTGAGGAAAGCACTCAGTGATGATTCGGCACTTTCTCCACTTGCTTAAAAATGTCAGCAAGTGGCAGTAAGGTGACCTTTCACTCGTGAGGGCCTCCCTGTCTCCTTTAGCCTGACAATTTATAGTGACTTGTACCAATGCCCTGTGCTTCGATGCTCTGTATTAGCATCACTGAATGGTAGCAATTTCAATCTCAAGTTACTGAGTCTTTTCTTTTTTACACTATTGGAAATACAGTCTTAATGCAATTTGTCCCTATTCTCTAAAGAGCTCTTATTATGCTGGGATTTTAGAATGTTTTACAAATTTACTTGTTACAATGGCTTGCAAGTGCTTTGATTTTAAGAGCTTATTTCCCAGGTCTTTTGAGAGATGGCTATAACCTAAGCTTATTTTCATAATAGACTGGCTATATAATGTACTTCTGAAAAGCCAAATGGTACTTATCACTTCATTTTGCATACTGAGTGACATTTTTAGTTTTGGTATAAATAACCCAACATTATAATAAAAGTAATAATTGTAGGGATTTAAAAAGCCATACAAATCTCCTTAAGCCCAGGTGAACTCATTAACCCTTAGAAAAAAAGAAATTGGAATTTAAAAAAAGAAAAGACTTAAATTTATTTTACCTAATGTGATGATTTTGAGGAAGAACTGGCAATATAAGCCAGTTCTCCTGCCTTCGAATCCAGGGTTCAATTTGCTAGACTGACCAGTTAAAATAGGCTTTTAGATTGTAAAATGAAAGTAAAGAAAGAAACCCTCTTAAACACTTTTTGACAGGAATAGTGGAAGGTAAAGGTAAAAGATGGTGATTTCTGCCTTTAACATCCTGAGGAAAGTGGGCTGAGGGGAAACAAGAAAGAGGAAATGTTAAGACCAAAAGATACAAACAAGCTGGGATTTTCAAATAATTTGAGCCTTGTCAAAACTTGTTTCCTATCCCATTTCTCCACCTAAAATGTTGGTATATTGGTCAGCAAGGACTAAATGAGCGGAGGTTCCGTCACTCAGCAGCACCTGGGCGGAGCGCATTGACTAGGCACATATACTTTGCGAGGCGTGCAGGGAATCAAAGCCCTTGTCAGACGTAATCCGATCTCGTAAAGTGTTTACAATTTACTCAGGGAGCTCTCCACGTGCAACACTTAAGCAACAACAGAAAGCAAACCATCCATCCACTGAGAAGAACAATTCCAACAATAAATGCTGTTAGAATTCAGACAACAGGAGAATAGAGGCTGAGGCGTCCCAGATGAGCCCCAGGGGCTGAAGAGCCCAAGAAAAAGGAAGGATGTGCAGAAGCCAAGAAGGGAAAAACGCAGTGCAAGGCTGTGGAAATGGAAATTAGGGCCAAGCGCTGAGGCAAAACCTCCAAGCTGGCAAAGGCCATTATGAGTTCCGACTGGGAGTAGTAAAAAGACTTCAGCTGGGTGGAAATTTACATCGAGGGGTGGTAGGAGATAAGCCTGGGTAGGTAAAAGATGTAGATATTGCAGAGGAGGAGAAGGCCATTTATTAGGCTTAAAATCTCCTGGAGGTTGCATATTTACTTGACTTTATATCTTAAATACTAGAAAAGCCAAATTGAGAAGTTTTATTTTCTTATTTCATAACTCTAAAACTGGTGGAAAAATGTAAAAGTAACACGCATGAAATACTCATATGGATGTGCTTATTGCAGGATAAGGGCTATGAGTTAAAATCATTAAGGAAAATTGGATTTTATTAATAAAGAGGAAAACATTTATTGCCATATGTAGAGCTTATTTAAACCAAATGCATTTTGTCATACTTAATCCCAAGTCAGGTGAAGAAACTTTAATAATCAATTGGATTTTCTTTAAAAATAGTCTTGCCTGATTTGGGGTGTTTTTCCATTAACTCATTTTCTATAAGTAGTTATAGCCATTTGTTCATATTCTCAATGATGCATTAATTCTCTATATCATTCTTTCAAGAGCTCATTCAATTCTAACTTTACTGTGTAGACAACAACATCATCACTGTTTTCATTTTCCTCTGAGGATATTCCCAATATGTAAGTCCAAATATCAGTGATGGTGAGGCAAGATGATGGTATAAAACCACAATGGAAATTTGACTCACACTCTGAAACTTCAAAAGTTGCAGCGTGCCACTAAAAATAATTAGTGGTTTCTAAGGCTTTGCAAGACTTCTCCTTGGATGTTCTGTAATTGTGAAATGTACTGCAAATAATTCACTGTTCCTTAAACTCCTTGACTTGCTATGACTAATTCAGACCTGCAGCAGCATTCTGTGGTTCTTGTATAGCAATAACAGAACTTGCAATAATACTTTATACATCTCTCTCTGCACCAGTAAGAATTGAGACTTTTTATCTGGGCCATTGTGCTTATCAAGAATTCAGTTTTATACTTATTGTTTTAGTTTCCTGGCTGCTAAATCAAATACCATGCAATGTGTTTGCTTAAAAACGGGAATTTATTGGCTCACACTTTTGAGGCTAGGAGGAGCCCCAAACCAAGGCCTCATCAAGACAATGCTTTCCCCCTGAAGACTGTGGCACTCTGTGACTGGCTGCTGGAGAGCCTTCCTCTTTGCCTTTTCTGTCACATGGCAGTGCACGTGGCAGCCTCTCCTGGCTTCTCTGGGTTCCGTTGACTTCTGGCTTCTTCCCGTGGCTTTATGAATGTGTCTGAATTTCATTCTGCATTTACAGGGCTTCAGTGATAGGGTTAAAACCCATCCTGTCTCAATTGGGCAACATTTTAATTGATGTAACCTCATCAAAAGGTCCTATTTACAATGGGCTCACACCCACAGGAATGGGTTAGGTTTAAGAACGTGATTTTCTGGGGTAGCTAGCTTGAAACCACCACACTTATGAATTAAACATTACCAGTGAGTAGCTCTAATATGTTACCACAGTAGTTAAAATATAGAAAGAAAGGTTGGTGTCACATGTATAAATGGACATTGGAGGGACTGGATAGAGATCTAATGAATAACAATCTGCTTATTGAAATACCAATTGCTTGTAAACCTCCAAATAAGAGCTAACATATAACAGTCTGCATGTTGTATCCTATACTGTTTTGTAGACCAGCAGCAAATTATCAACTCTTCAGAATTGTTTTTCCCCAATATCTTGTTCACCATTTTGGTTTGTACACTTTATCTGTCAACACTTGTCTGCCATTCATTAAGTGTCTTGATACAAATTAGGGTGATTCTATTTCTCGTGTCTACCATATTATGGCTCATAATTTGTCTGAGAAACATGTGACATATTTTAAAGATGAAGGATAAGCAATCTTGGCTCCTGATCCTGTGTTCTGTCACAGAATGCAAAGACTCTTTTCAATGAAGACATCCCAGCCTTGGTGCAAGTAAAGTTCTGAATATTAGTCTGTGGGCGGGAACAGTTTTCATTTGGTTATTGCTCCCTGCCCCTTCATGCCTTGTGGTCATTTACACAGAAATACCAGAAAGCAAGCACACAAGCAACTGGCTTACGTATCAGGTCTGAAATCGTCCTGAAATCCAGCCATTCCTTATCTTGCATTTTTTTGCAAAATAAACTTATCCTAAACTGAGTGGTGTAATTGGTCTCAGTTCATATAAATCCTAAGTGTCAGTTGCAACTCTACTTTTATGAGGCTGCATACCAGGGTTCTCCAAACGTTTTGGGAGGCACACCTCATTACTATAAATTTTTGAGGGGGAGCGAATGTGGCTCAAGCAGTTGAGCGCCTGCTTGCCACACGGGTGGTCCTGGGTTCAGTCCCTGGTGCCTCCTAAAAACAGCAGCAACAACAACAAACATAAGCAAACAAATGAAAAAACCAACTCAGGGAGCCGATGCAGCTCAGTGGTTGAGCGCCAGCTTCCTACACACGAGGTCCTGGGTTCAATCCTTGGCTCTTACCTAAAAAAAAAGTTTTGAGCATAAACATCAAACTACATGAATATTTATTGATTTGTAGATTTTAGATATGCAACTCTTCTGCATTTTGAATATTGTAAAAGATACACAGAGGGCGGATGTGGCTGAAATGGTTGGGCACCTGCTTCCCACATGGAAGGAACTGCATTCCCTCCCCGGGACCTCCCAGTAAAATAAAGAAAAATATAGAAGGTGCGAAGGCGCACTGTCAGGCCCCGCGAGCAGGTGAGCCGTCAGGCCCTCCGAGCGGGTGAACCCCAGGCCCCGCGAGTGGGTGAGCCGTCAGGCCCCGCCGAACTACGCAGCAAGATGATGACAACAGGAGAGAGACACAGGGAAGAGCCAAGACGAAATGTGCCAAAAAACCAGGAACTGAGGTGGCACAAGTGGCAGAATGCCTCTCTCCCATATCAGAGGTTCCCAGGATCGAATCCCAGTGAAGACAGGAGGAGAAGGATGAGAGGCGAGGGCAGGAAACAGACACAGAGAATTGCCCAATGAATGGACACACAAAAATCAGCAAAAATGTGTGTGTGTTAAAATGGATTTTAAAAAAAGATACACAGAGACAGAGATTTTTAAGAAATGAGTCAGATAAAAATGAATGTAAGTAGATGTTCTAACATATTTTTTGTATATTCCAATAGTTGATTTTGTGCAGTCTTTGGAGTCTGCACCCCACTTCTGAGACCCCTGAGCTTGTGTGGGACCCAAGGTGCATCAGTGAACCCTCCCCCTCTTTGTGACCTCCCTCAAGTGAGGATGTTTCCTTTTTCACCAAAGCAAAGACACTCTCAATAATACTTTTAAAACATTCGTTAGTGTGATCTGTTTTAATGTTTATTGCTTTGTAATTGGGAAGGATAAATTATTTTCTAGGTACAGGTACAAAAGGATTTTTACTATAAGCACAGGAGAGGGAGTGTATATTAAGGCAATATGAACCTAAATCATGGACGTGTGACCATGCTTAAATCTCCTGGGTTGGGAGGAGATGGGGAAGGAGATTTCTTGGTTTCCTGGCATGTGACAGGCACAATTCTAGATGGCTTAGATTTGTTAACAGAGATTATGGCTCTCAAGCTTTTATACAATGTTTGCTATGGAGCAAATGCTGTTATTATGCTTCTCATTTAGTCATCAAAATAACCTAGAGGGCTAGGTGTTATCGTCCTGATGGCTTGCTGATCAGTTAATCAACAGACTTTTAACATCAGAATTTAAACCCAGGCTTTTCTGAGCCCACGGCTAAATTTTCATTTTTCCCCCACTCTTACCTCTGCATAGTGGCTCAAGTGAGAATTTCAGAGCAATGGGCCATTCCTGCTGGTTTTGCCACATCATGCAGACAGTCATGGTAAGTAGCTGTTTATTTGAACATATCCACAGAACGATTCATTGTGGACTTTGTTGTTTTCTGCTTTTGCTATGGTGGCCCGTCCATAAAGGGGGCATTGTAATTGTATGCTAAATGCCTATGAGCATGCTTTAAAACTAAATTACTTTTATGTTTCTATTTTTGTTGATAGGTGATTAGGGGCTTAGGATTGTTTTTCAAACGTCCCCTAGGATTTGTTTCAGCATTATGCGGTCCATGATCTGTATTAGTTATCTGCTGCTGCCTAAAATTACCCTAGATCTTAGTGGCTTAAAACAGTAGACATTATCTCACAGTTTCTGTGGTGCGGGAATTTGGGAGTGGCTTACTCTGGCTCAGGGTCTCTTATTAGACAGCAGTCACGATGTCTGTTGAGGCTGCAGCCTTCTGAAGGCTTGACTGGACCTGGAGGGCTCGCTTCCAAAATGGCTCCCTCACGCTTGTGTGACCTCACAACCCAGCAGCTAGCTTCCCTCGAAGAGAGCAATCCCTAGGTGAGAGAGAAGGGGATGCCTTCAGGTCTTCTGTGATCTATTAGTCTCCTTCTGCCACATTCTACTTGTCAGAAGCAAGTCCCTAAATCCAGCCCACATCGAAGGGGATGGGAATTGGACTCCTCCTTTTGAGGGGGAGGATTGTCAGCGTATTTGTAGATGTATTTTTAAACCACTGCACAATGTATTTGACAAAGATTCTGATTATAGAACTTAAAAATTTTTATAGAAACGGTTAAGAACTGTGAAAGGTCTGAGATTTTGCCCTGTTTGTAAGCTTACAAGTTAGCCTGATACAGGTCCCTGGATGCTGGCAGAAGGCATGAGACCTCGAGGTCAGAGACAAAAAAGGCTTTATTACTCAAGCAATAGCAGTAGCCTGTGTATGAGCAATTCAAGTTTCTTTCCCCACCAGTTCCAAGGTTCAAAGAGGTAACACTTACACATGCAGCAGGTTACATTTCAGGAGAGGAACCCTGAGCTTAAGAAGCAGGAGGCAAAATTTTATAATGGGCAGTAAACATGCTTGCCCATTGCTCTGGAGGGATGCACAAACTTTATCTTCCCAGGCTGTTCACCAAATGAATATCCCTGAAAAGATGCTTCAGAACAAAGGCAGACAGTTCCTCTGCTTGCAAGAGAGGCAGAAATGTGAGAGACTTACACAGAATTCTCTTCCAACATATTCTTTCTTTTTTTTTTTTTAAAAAAAAAAATCAATTTACCATAAAGGTGGTGTTACGGTTGCTTTCTTTAATTGCACGAGCTGAAAATCAAGCAATAGAAAAAAACTCTTTTGTTTGCTCCTCTTGTAATAAACCTGCAACAAAATCCAAATCATCCTCCTTCAATGTGCAATATTTCAAAATTGGGGTTTAGACCAAATAATCCATCCATCTATTCATTCATTCATCCATCCATTCATTCAACACTATTTTATTTAATTCATTAGTGGTAAGGCACTGGGCAGAAGGTCATGGAAATGTCGCTTATATGCTCCCGTATTTAGTGTTAAGTGATGTATTCAACCACGAGAGTCTGTATTTTAAGTCTATCTCTTTGTTAAAGGAGATGACTTCTCTTAATTCCCATTGCAATATTATGGATTTACATTTGATCATTTACAAATAGGTGCTAGCATGGTAAACCCAAGGCAAACAGATTTAAAGATTCAAAAAATTTCAGAGTTGGAGGAGACCCTAAAGATCATGTGGTTAACCCACATCATGTTACAAATTTCTAAAACTCACTCAAATAGTTATCTGCCTTGCTGAGACTGCAAACCAGGACTCCTGGTCCCCAGGTCCATAATGTCTTTCACCAAAGTGAGTTTTGAACTATGGTTTGAGGAAGCTGGGCTCACTAGAGGTGACTCAAGGGACCTCAAGGGACCTCAAGGTGCGTTGAGGAGAATGCAAGAGGGGAAGGGGCACCAACTCAGCTTCTACAGGGGCCTTTACTTCTATCTGTATTATATAGTGAAATATTTTATGAGATTGCATTTGAAAAAGGGTCATTTTGCTAAAACAAGCTTGAAGATGACTCTCTTACTTCATTTGTAATGGATATTTTTATGGCTACTTACTTTTTCAACGTGTTCAAATGACATGTTCAATGTTCAGAAAATAACTTGAATTTAGATTTTCATGTCTGAATTTTAATAATTTGGCCTAAGTTGAATATAAGCACAAGGAAGGGTTAACTCATTGATTTATTAGTGTGGGAAAAATTCAGTTTTATATTAATTTTATTCTTTAAAATTATAATGAATTTAATAAAATAATTAAAATTGACTTTTTTGATAAAAGCACTAAATATTCATGAAAGAATATTGCAAAATACAGAACAGTAGAAAGAAAAGAATATTCAAATATAGTCAAATATACCTTCCACCTAAATATCACCTTTGTCAGGACTTTTGTCTATTGCCTGTCAGTATTTTTTTCTATAAATTGGTCTCTTTCTTTACATGGTTGTGAGCACACTATGTTCAGATATATACACTATTATATGTGACTTTCTTCACTTATCCAATATCTAAGGCATGATCTATGTTATGGAAGAGCCCTGGAAAACAATTTTGAATGACTTCCATTAAGTGGTTATAGCAATGCTTCATTAACAATCTCTTTCCTTATTGCTTCCATATTTTTATCATAAAAAAGAAAACGGGGACAATATCTTTGGGCATAAAAAATTTCTCTCCGGGGCCGGCTGTAGCTCAATTGGTAGGGCGCCGGTTTACCACATGGGAGGCCCTGGGTTCAGTTCCCGGGGCCTCCTCGAGCGGACAGACCGCCTTGAGAAGGCAAGCCACCGCGGGCAGGGCAAAGCCACCATGAGCAGGGCAAAGCCGCCATGGGCAGGGCAAGCCCCTGTGAGCAGGGCAAGCTGCTGTGAGCAGGCAGGCCGCCGCGCGGCCAGCTGACTCGGTGGGTTGCCGCAATGGGGGGAGACAAGCAGACACAGAAGAAGGCAAAAAAATGAACACAGCAAGAACAAGCAGAAAGCGGGGGATATATAATAAAAAAAAAACAACAAAGAATTTCTCTCCTTGTGTGACTTCCCAGGTCACTGGACCATGAAGCTGGTCCTAATTCTAGGCAACTCCTATACATGTCCATGGCAAGAACATATAGGACTTATTCACCATTATTTGTCCCTTGGCACATGTTAGATATTCCAACAAAATGTTTCACGTTGTAAAATATGTTGTGATATGAAAGTGACTCAGCTGTACATTAAAAGGGATTCAAAAGTCCTCTGGTTGGGAACACTTTCTTGTGGTTATTTTAGAATCCAATATTTATTGAAAAGTAACCACTGAAGCACAGAAATATAAAGTTGGAAGAAATTTCTTACCTGGTGGTTTCAAATTTTGTTTTTATGTTTTTAATTTTTTGTAAGTGATGGAGGCAGTCCTTCAGAGGAATTCTGAAGAAGGCAGCTTGTTTAGCTGATGAACGAGCATCTCTGATTGGGCAGCGTGGGAAACCCAGCCGGATTCCAGCCAGTTTCCCCTGGCTGACAGACAATTTGAAAACCAATGATCTAGTACAAACCCCTTGTTTAAAATCTTCAAAGTCTTCAAAAATGACAGATTTAGAAATTTTCTAAAACGCATTATCCTAAAAGTTTTTGTTAAACCACAAGATTTTTAAAAAGTTCCAGGATACATAATAGTGCTTTAACATGAAATAGTAACTTCTCAAAAACTGGGAACTAACAATTTAGCAGAAAAAGTGACTCTCAGCTCAAGACAGACTACTATTTCTGTCTATATGTGGTCTTTAATAATGATCAGAAACAAACAAGAGAATGACAGTCTCGAGTGGACTAGAGACTATGGTACTTACCTGCTTTTCAAGCCCATACTCCAACTTCCTTCCCTTTCTCTAACTTCTCTTACTCGTTTTACAGTGTTCAAGTTATTGTCATCACTTTCCTTTTAAAATAAGGTGAGATCAATTTCCATGTATTCATTACTGAACAAACTCATTTAATCGTTGCCAGGAAGCTGGCATTATATTGCTTTACTTTATATGTATGTATGTATATATATATATATATATATATATATATATATACAGAACATTGTTTTACTATATTTTATTGCTTGAATAATTTTGTCTATTCATTCATTCCCCAGTGTGTGGCAATCTCCCAGGTGTTGGCAGTCTAGTTGATATCAGGAACTTGAAAAGTTAAGACACAGCCATTACCTTAATGTAGGACATGATGCCAGTGTAGCCAGGAATCAAAATCACAAAGCACTAAAAAATAATTTTATCCCAAGTATGGTTTCAAAAGATCATAGCATTAAAACCAAAATTATTTTTCCTTTATAGCCCGTTTTGAAATTGTGTTTGGTAAATATTCTGTGCAGAACTTTAAAAAACATTCTTTTAGGATCTCAAAATGTAATTTAAGTTAAACATGCTTTGCGCCTTTTTTTTTTTTTTTTTTTTAGAAAAGTAATTTGGCCCATAAAATACTATCAAAGTGCAGTTAAGGCAAAAACAGTTTTTGGTGAATTTTCTTGATAAGTAGAAATACATTACAATTTGGACAGTTAATGAGAAGAGAGAAACTTACAGAAGAATGTAGAAGAAACAATCAAGGTTTTGAAAACTTAGCTTAACAGTCATATCAGGAGACAAAAATCTCTAAAAATGCTTCTTTTATAAGCAAATATAATTCTTCCTCCTTGCACCTCCCCATCCTCTATTCTTTTTCTTAGAATTCGTATGTGAAGTTTACAGGGTTCCTCTTTTTTAGTATCATTATTTACAACACTGCCACTGTTTCCATAGATATGCAGAAAGTCTGTTTCCATGACAACATACTTGATTTCCTAAACAAATAGTATCATAGCGTTAATCTTGTTTCAGCGTTATTGTACTATGTTATTAGGTACAAAATTCAAAAAATAATTTAAGCTGGGTTTAAAACTAGGTGGGTTGGCTTTATTGCTTGGTGCTTTAGATATTAAATTTCAATTTCATATTAAAATATAGATCCATTTGAAAAAGAGCAGGGATTTTGCATAGCAAACATGATACCAATATTAGTACTAGTTATAAAACACCATAATTTAATAAGAGGCTGCTCTGGCACATAAGCAATATGCACGGAAAGGCTTGCAATCTTTGATAAAAAATGAATGCTTTTCAGTTGGCCTGGATGATTTACTCATCCCAAATCTCTAACGTCATTTATAACCTATCCATGGCAATATTTCCCTCTGCCAGTTTTGAATTTTAAGTAATTTCCACCACTTTTGCCTTTTATTTTACAGCCCCACAGAAACAGCTGTGAAATAGACTTCAAGGGATTTTTTACTACTTCCTTTTTCTCCTGTTGAAATAAAAGAGAAAAACAACTTCAGTGGGTCTTTTTGTTGTTATTCTTTAAATTTGCTTATCATTACACTTCATTTCTTCTCTCAGGAACAAGCCTTTGTGGATCCTTTAAGAAGTGAGACTGTGTCTTATACACAACTCTCAACACACATCTGGCATAATTCATTTTCATTTAATTGAACTGATTGTATTTGATTCCTACAGGTGACCTTTAGTGCACCTAAGCTGAGAGGATTGCCAAATATACAGGGTCAAAGGAAATCAGAATCTTAGTTTTATTTAAAGACAGCAATGGGAGCTTTATTTAAATTCTCAGAGTATTACCATTTTTCCATAAGACTTTTGGACAAGTCCTTCCCTGCAGGGAAAATCTAGCTGTTTGTACTCTGCACTCTGGCCCATTTAACAAGTCAGCTCAGAAATGTGCTTTGTTTTATTTTTCATTTTTTCCTTTTGAATACATCTTCCTTTAAGGACATATTTAAGTGGGTTTCCCCTCCTTATTTTAGCACTAAATGGGATTGACAAGGGGCTATAATAATTTGCAGACATGAAATAGGCTCCATGGCTTTGGGGACAGGAGTAGACAGTTAGCTAAAGTTGATGTCAAATTTTGGATCCTTTATGAGCTACAGCATACGTTTTGCAATCAGACAGATGAGGGTCTGATTATCAGTCATTTACTACCTACATGATTTGGCCTAAGTTAGTTCCTTGAACTTTAGTTTCATCATCTGTGAAATAGGGAAAATACCACCTACTCTCAGGGTTGTTGGAAGATTAGAAATAGTATAAAGAACACAGCAGCACTTGCTAAATGATAGCCATTGTTATGCTTTACAGATTTTTTTCTTCTTTTCTTTCTGATGCTTTGGGAGGCGGGGCATGTAAGAAAGAGCCTGGGTCCTCTGCAGAGCGACAAGAAGGACATGCATGTGGTTCTCCTTCCTGGTCAGCTGGCTTGTAATATCAGAAAGT
>PVKH010004416.1:0-23371 GCA_004027955.1 Chaetophractus vellerosus
CTGGGGAGCAGATGTGGTTTAAGCAGTTGCCCACCTCCAACATGGGAGGTCCCCAGTTCAGTTCCCAGTGCTTCCTAAAGAAGACAATGAGCAGGCATTGAGCAAAAACAAAGGGTAGACAGATGCTCTGTCTTCTAATTCAGTTAATCGTTCTTCTGACATTTCAAATCTGCTGTTGTATGCATCTCATTTATTTGTAATCTCATCCTTTGTGCTTTTTGTTCCCATAAGATCTGTTATTTTTCTTTGAAAATTCTTCTTTATGCTTATCCAGTGTCTTCTTCATATCCTTTATCTCTTTGGCCATATTTTCCTCCAACTCCTTGAATTTATTTAGGAGATTTGTGTGAAAATTATTAGTTGTTTTAAATCCTGTCTTATCAGGGCTTTTACTTTGTTCCTTTGATTGGGTGGGCCGTATCTTTCTATTTCTTAGTATGGCTTATAATTTTTTGCTGATATATAGGCATCTGATTCTGTTCATGAGATTATACTAATGGTCAATTTCTCTCTCTCTCTCTCTCCCTCTTGCCTAGGATTTTACTTGAGTAGTTTTTTTTCTTGGCTTTTCTTTGATTGTTGGTTCAATTTATTATAAATCTTTTAAATTGCCCCATTTAACTTATCAAAACAGGACCAGGTACCCACTAATGGGGTGCAGAGCAGATCCAAGGGGCCTTGGGAATAGGGACAGGAGAGTCTCCAAAAAGCCTTTTTTTCCTTCACTTTCCTTGCCTGCCAGCAGATGGTGGTCTTTGGCAAACATTTCCAACTTCCACTGACTAGTATTTTGGGGCTGGTTAGAGCCTGGATTCAAAGGCAGGCCCTGCTGTTTAAATCATTGAAGAGAAATCACACTCAGCCATCTGTTGCACCCTCCTCATTCCCATGTTGGAAAAAGACCATTCCCCTTTCAGTAGGCATCGATCAGCCATTGGTTTTACTGAGAATGTTCACTTCCAGGGTGGGGGATGGGTGCTATTCCCTGCCATGATGATGAGTAACTCACAGTTTTAATTTAGGCCTCATTGTCTCTCTGTCCCACTCCTGCTTTGAGGATGCTCACAGCCTTCCCCTGGTCTGCAGATCTCCAAAGCAACTGCTTCAGATAGCTTCTGCCCTTCCTCTGCTGTTTTTGTAAGAGGTGAACCCTGCTGACCTACTTCGATGCCATCTGCCCAGAAATTCTAAACTAACTTTTGACAAATTAATGTCAGTGAACTTACTTTCAGCTAATTAACCAAGAGATGGTAGGTTCACTCTGAGCACCTGAAGCATGAATGTAATTTTAAATTGGAATACACCCAATTCAAGCATATGTCTTTTAAAACCCTAAAAATGATATTTCACCTTGACACTTTCTGAAGACAACGAGGGGTACTCTAAAATTGTCTAAGTTCACACCTCAGAAGAATTTCATACAGGAGTATACTGAACAGTTAACTGTAGTGCAGTTATGCATACAACAAACCACACTACAAGGAATTGTCAAAATGCTTAGCCAGATAGCTGAGGAAAATGTTTCAGCTCTGGTCTTGTCCAGATTTTCACTTCCTTTGCCAACCTAATTCTGCATTTTCCACTGATACTCTTCTGTATTTAAAGACGGTCCACAGTCTACTCTATTTTGTAATATATCAGGCACTTCCTTCCACACAGATATGTCAGCTATTATTACAAAGAATCCTCTGTCTCTCCATCTGCATTTGGTCAGGGTTCACTTTAAGTCCAGAGTGATTCTGTCATTCCACATTTTCTGCTGCACCCCCTGGCACTCCTCTGACTGTGCTGTGCATTTTGTAGATTTCTGGTCCAGTGGGAGTTCTATAGGACTCTGGGTTTTTGGAATAAAAAAGTAGCTTCTTGGCTAGAAACTTCTGAGTCACTCCAGTCAATGCAATGCCTAGCGGGAATGTTCCCAGGATTTACTACTCAACCACTGTTTCTGTGACACCTTATGCACCGGTTTTTTATAGCCACGGCCTTTACTGAACAGTTTGAAGCTTCCTTCATTAGTTCTTCCCACCTGGAGCTATAAACTGTGTGAGGTCAGACAGCATCCCAGTGAAGAATGTGTGAGGAGATGACCAAAATAAAGTTGACAAAATACTATTTATACAGTTTGTTTTAAAGATATGTGAGAAAAAAGAAAAAAGCTGCCAAAGCTGAAAGTTTACTTCGGCCACATAGAATGAATGCACAATGGAAATAGGATGTACGTTCGACCCATTTCCGTATCTTTATCACTTGTTAACCAAAGTTTCCCATGGAATGAGTAAGCAAAACTGACTACACTCTCTTAAATAAAACACAGGTTTCCCTCGTCACCTCACTCCACCACAAGAAGAACTCCCTAACACAACCTAGAGCCCCAACCCCATAATCAGGACCCTGCTTCTACTCTGCAAGACTCTTTGCCACCATCATTAAGATGTCATCTCAGCCCACCGGATGCGAGAGAAATGCGCTGGTTTGCCCAGGCCAGAGCTGGCCTGCAGCTGCTGAGCAAAAAGGAGGCAACTGCTGGGATACAGGCAGGCCGCAGGCTGGCCTTAGTATTCCTGAAATGCTGTCATTGGCTGGGAACATGACTTTAGTAAAGAGACCGGGACAGCTTTCAAATGGATTTCAGCACACAGCATCTGGGGCTATGGCTCATTCACTCCCAAAGGTTAGAGGTTATAAGGCACATTCTCAAGGCCACCCACATCCAGTGGTGGCGATTTTGAGCACTTTGAGGTTTTATGCTGCCACACATGTATCTTATGATCATTTTCCAATATGTGGAAATTATTTCCTATCACTTACATGTGATGATTAATGCGTAAGATGATTAATTCTCTGTCTTATTTGTTTAACTTTATTTTTCAGTTATTTTCTATTTCTAGAGAAGCTAATTTCACCATTATAATAGCATGGATATTTAATAATGATGGTGTTTTAGCAATTTTTTCTCTTAAAAGGGGAAGATTTTCAAAGTTAACCTCTGTTACAGATTGTATTGTGTTCCTCAAAAAGGCATGCTCCAGTCCTAACACTGGTCCTGTTAACGTAAACTTATTTGTAAACAGGATCTTTGAAGATGCTATTAGTTAACATGAGGTCAAACTGGATTAGGATGAATCCTAACCCATTATGACTGATGTCCTCATAAGCAGTTGAAATTTGGACACAGTAAGGGGGGAGGCATGTGATGGTGGCAAAGCATGAGCTATGCTGCAAGCCAAGGAACATCATGGGATTGCTGGCCACCATCTGAACCCTAGAGAATTCAGAGAACACTTGGCCTTACCAACACCTTGATTCAGACTTTTATCCTCCAGAACTGTGAGATAACAAAAATGTATGTTGTTTAACACAACTAATCTGTGGCACTTTGTTATAGCAGACCTGACAGACTAAAACAACTTCTCTGCAAAACATTCTGAACTCACAAAAGTGATATCACCTATTATGGCAAAAGCCTGAATTCAGAGCTCCAGAAATCAGAAAACAGCTCCTCAAACTTCATGTTAAAGCTCTCCAAGCCCCTCTCTGTAAGAATGAGCTAATGAGGAACTCTTCCTCTTCTGTGGTACACTCCAGCAATGTCCTTCAGAAGTTCACATCTCAGGTCCTGCATAGATAATATAATTCCTTACATTGCAAGGTGGGAAACACTGTCACCTATTTTCTCTGAACAGCAAACACATCTGAGACCAAAAAGTATCATTTCAGCATCCTATTGAACAAAAATAAAAGATATCTCATTGATGACTAGGGTTTACTAATCTCACCACACATATAACAGCATCTAGGAGTTCAGCTAGTGAAAGCTAAAAATTTGAAGACTAGTCAGTTTATACAGCTCAGCCCCATCATTCACGTGTCATTGCTTCCTTGCCTCAACTGAAACCTGCTTTCCCAAGTGGCTGCTCATTTCCCCACAATCCATACATCACGGGGCAGGAGGCAAGGTTCCAGTTCTCCTAGCTCCCCACTGCTGCTTCCAGAAAATTCCTTTCTTTCTTTTGCAAAACCCTTTATCTTTAAAGTTCATATCACTTAATCATGAACCTTTCACTCCTCCTCAAAGCTAACAACCCCTAACCACTTGGTCATCCATTCCCCCTTTATTCACTGAGATCTTTTATACCAGTCTCATAATATTCCCCTACACATAAATTTCAGATGCTATGCCATATAGCTTTGATAACCACGTGGATGACCAATCCAATAGAATAGATTCCAGGGATTTTATTGTTTTTCAACCTCTTTAATTTTAAAAATCTTCATCTTATATTCTATTCCAACTTTAAGCCAATGGCCTTTAACTTTATTTTATGCATGCGAGTCATACATCATTTGAGAATCAATAAAAGAAATATATATATACATATAGAATTTCACATATATTTTTGGGTATTAATGGACTCTCTTATGTCCATCCGCAAACCTCATAAAAGGCTGCAGCCTTCTAACCACTGCCTTAAAAGTTATAATCATCCAAAAGAGCTCTCCAAGAAAATTTTAGCTTCCATTATATTTTTCTCTGTACAAACTCCTAACCTCTCAGTTTTCCTGACTCTCTCACTTCCCTGTTCCCATTGCCCTTCTGACTTCAATAAAACGTTTTGTCCTTTTACCCCCACCATTTTCACCTAGTTCTTCACAGCTACAGGTTTTCATTCCCTTTCTCAGGATGCATCACTTCAGCTTCTCATATCAGAATCATCAACAAATTCCCTTCCACCTTCTTTTGCTAGCAAACTGCTGATCTCAGATCCATACATCATCTTGTCTTCTTTTCTTAAAGCCTGAGCTTCTGGACTCTCATCGCCCCTAGAATGCTTCCAAGTGTCCTGGTTTGGTCTTTCTTGCAGTTTCCAAAAGGCTGTTCCAAAGTCTCACTCTTCTCTTCAAATGCCCTGACCACTGCTACCCTCTCCCCCATTTATCACTTTCCACCCTCTCCAGTAGCTGCTCTTGTCCCGAGTACACAGAGATAAATGAAATTATTAGCAAGACTTTCCTACACATTGTGCCTCCACAGCTGTAAACTACTTGGTATCTGCAAACTAGCATTCTTCTTTCTGGTTCCTTTAGCACTATGTTTCCCAAACCTGGATTCAAGAAAAGAATCCATTGAGCATATGTTTTAAACATCTTTAACCACAGCCCAGATTTATTGAATTGAAATATCTAGGAGAGAGGTCCAATATGCTGCATATTTAACTCTCACTCTAGGTGATTTCTACCTGGTAAGTTTGGGAGCAGTGCCTTGTAGTTAGTCTGAGGCTAAATTCCCCTTCTTGTGCTCTGGAAACCATTTCCTCCAGATCCCTTCAGGACTTTTCCTCACTAGTAATCTCTTCCTTTGTCCTCTCCATTTCATACTCGTTAAATGCTGTGACAGTCTAAAGCTTTTTGTAGACACCAGAAAAGATCATGTGCTTGGAGTTAACCCATTCCTGTGGGTGTAGACCCCTTTGATAGGATTGGGTTCAGATGGGGGAACTTCGATTGGATTGCTTCAGTGAGGCATGACCCAGGGTGGGTCTTGGTTCTTTTGCTGGAGTCCTTTATAAAAGGAAGACTGAAAGCAGAGACACACAGAGAAAAATCCATAGAGACAGAGAGAAGGAACCCAGGAGCTAGAGAGGAACCTGGGAAAAAAGGAAGCCACAGATGGAGCGCCAGAAGCTGAAACAATAAGACCTAGAAGAGAAGAAGATGTCTCCATGTGCCTTGCCATCTGCAAGAGGAGTCCAGGATTGCCAGCAGCTGACCTTTGGTGAGACAGCATCTCTGGTGATTCTTGATTTGGACATTTTCACAGCCTCAGAACTCTAGGCTTTTAACCTAAGAAATTCCGATTATAAAATCCAACATATTTCCGGTATATTGCTCCCAGCAGCTCTTAGGACACTAAAACAAATTCTGTGGGGAAAGGAGAGGAAAGACGAATGACAAGATAGAAGGATAAAGGTGGACGAAAGTATAATGAGAGAACAGATATAAGAATGGATCTCCTCTTCTAGTGGCTAATTCCTCAAAAATATATTTTCTTTCCCATCTTAAAAAATATAAAATAACCCACTTTCCTGAACTCTATACTAGTCCACTCAATGTACTCATCTATCTCCTTCTCTCCTTCCCTTCATAGACAAGCTCTTTAAATAACAGCCCCCACTTTCTCAAAACCTATTCACTCTTTTCCCTGGTAATACTTTTCTATTTTAGTAATTTCAATTTTTAAAGTAATAAATGCTACTCAAGCCTCTGCTTTAATGTCAGTTTATACAGCACAGCCTCATCAGGCATGAGCCCTTCACTTCTGTGCCTCTCCTGGAAACCGTTGCTCATTTCTCCACAACCCACACACTGCAATGTAAAGTAATGTGTAAAAAATCAGTGTGTATATTTCCTTTAAAAAATTTTTTTTGTTTATACAAATATACAGGGTTATTTTTAAAAGGAATTGTTATCTTATTATTTTATAACATTTATTTTTATTTAGCTATAAATGTTGAGAATGTCCTCTCAGATTTATTCCTTTCTTTTTAATAGCAGCATAATATTCCATAGCATGGATGTACTATATTTTATTCAACCCTCTTGAGGGGAATTTAGATTACTTCCAGATTTCCACATTATAACCATATTGCAATTGCAATAAACCCCCCACACATATGTCCTCACAGATTCACACTTTTATTTATGTTGCTTGGATTCCCTGTTGTCTTAAACTTGCTACAATTAAGCTTCTGCCTATCCTCTCAACTCCAGTCACATGGTTCAGACAGTTATCACTACCTTAAGTCCTACCCTTAACCTTTCCTTTCCTCTGAAGTTCTGAAAGGAAAATCATACATGCAGGAATGTTAGGCAAATGGGAACCAGAATTTGACTATTTTGACAGTTGGATAAGCACTCAGTGTCCCCACTCCTCAATGCCTGTCTTCTCTAATAAAAGTTGAGCTAGTGAATTCAGCCTAAGCCAAGAGGACTAAAGGAGGCTGTCAAGATTTGTGAGGGTCTGAGATTTTACCCTACTTGCAGGCAACAAGTTAGCCTGCCACAATTCCGTGGACATTGGTAGAAGGTACGGGACTTGAGAATCTTATGTCAAAGACCAAATATTTATTACTTACTATATAGCAAACGCATGAGCTTCATGGTCATGTCAGTTCCCCTCCACCCCAGGTACCATGGGGGTAATGCAAAGCACCAAAGTGGGTGTTGCACAGGCAGTGGGTTGCATCATAGCTGAAGAAACTTGAACTTAGGGAACCTTAAATCTTTTAAAATAGGCTGCAAGCAAACCTGCCCAAACTTTCCCCCAGAGGGAGATTTTATCTATATTCTACTGGACAGTAAATAAACCTTCCAGAAGGAAACACTGTCTCTATCCTCTGAGGCTTCCCACTGTACAGACGTTCTTAAAAATTTAGTCATTCCTCTTCTTGCAAGAAAGGCAGACATGCAAGAGGCCCATATAGAATCATCTCCCCACAGAGGCTTCCTACTCTCTCCTTCCAAATTTAAGATGACCGGTATGGTGTAACAAAACTAGCCTGACCTATCATCCCCATAAAGGGTCAAGGATAAAAAAAATAGAATCAAAAAAAGAATACAGGATAGCTGAAATCGCCTCCAGAAGACAGAACCTAATCAGATGTGCTTACCACACTAGAGAAAGCCAAAGTGACAGGAACAAAAGTCTACTACATAGATTCAAGAAGCACAGTTCCTCATATTTCTGAACCACAATCCTTTTTCCCAAAGCTTAAGCTTTTAGGGTCCAGTAAAGTCCATCTTTGCTGCCATTTTTTAAAATATTCGAAACCCTGAATCCTTCACACTTTTTCAATGGCCACACTTAAATTGCCTTCTGCCACATTTTCCTTATACAATCTCTTTTTCTTCTTTTCTTCCCAGAGTCTTTTCAGTCAAAAGTACCTTAGTCTTAAACTTTTTAAAAAGCCTACTGTTGGTATTTTTTCTTGATTTGTGTAAAACTATCACTGTTTGCTGGATGAGATTCCATCCTTCTCTGTTATCTTTGATTTCAGGCCCAGAAGTTATTTTTTTCCAAATATTTATCTCCAGATTTTGATTTTTGTTATTCCTTAGAGAGAAAGTTATAAGATAGATGGGTTGCAGATCTGCCAAAACAAATCCTGTCCACCTTCCTCTGCCTGAAAAAGAATAATCCCACATAGGAAAAAACATCCATCAGTCCCATCCCTAAGCCATGTCTGAACTCAATGTATTGAAATACTGTCTGACTCCCATTTAATACATCTCATTATCCTGGAACTTTTTCAAAAAGTCTTATCAACATAAATTTCCCAAACATGTTTTCTTAGGACATGAGCCAAAACTGCCTCTCCACGTACACAAACCACAACACCTTAACTCTTTTATTAATAAGTGAGTTATTCAATCCTGATTTTCCCAGCCCTCCAATATCAAATTTACTGATCTTATATAACCTCTAGCTCCTGTCCCAGTCACCAAGTTTAGATGCCCTAATTTTTCATTACTATTGATTGACTTCCTGCCTGCAACTTTCGAGGCACCTTTCAATCGTTTCTTGGGTTCTGGGCTCCCAGGGTGACTCATCCTAGTTCATTCTCTCATACCTCCAGTCTACAGTTAAATCTCTTTGGGCCACATTCCAGACTCACTGGTGTCAAAATAATAAAAATATACTCTTCTTTCCTATTTCCACCTACAAAAGTATTTAGACATGAATGCATTTTCTTTTTTCTTTCATATGTGTTTACCTTGACCTCTAAAATAAACTATTTATGGTTTACATACACGTGACTCTTCTGCCCCTTTTACTTGAACCTAAAATCAGCACTATACTTGTTAAATATGTGTTCCAGAGACTTAAATCTTTGGTCGGTTCCTGTGTCGGTTAAGTCCTGAATCTCAGCAGAGTTGCAATACCTACTCTCCAGTTCATTGGACTCACCTAGGACAACTAACAAGGAGATGATAATGGACAATGACCATCCCAAGGAACAGAGTGTCTGTAACTGCAAGCAAGATAGTTCCATCCATCTGCTCCATGGGATTTAAGACCCCTCTCAATCAGAAACAGAGTGGGCATCACTATCCCCAAATCCTCAAGACTGGGAAATGAACAATGGACTAAAGCAGACTTATTATTATTTTATTATAGACTTATTATTATTCTAGAAATTGAAGAACTTTTATCATTGATATAAAGGCGGTAGCCACCAGAGGTTCTGAGGGGAGAGAGAAGGAAGAAAAGGTGCAAAATAGGGACATTTTTGGGACACTGGAATTGTCCTGCAGGACATTGCAATGATATATACAGGCCATTATACATTTTGTCATAACCTATAAAATTGTGTGGGGCAGAGTGTAAACTACAATGTAAGCTATAGTCCACAGTTAAGTAGCAATACTTCAATATGTGTTCATCATTTGTAAGAAATGTACCACATTTCTTTAAAAATTAAAAAAAAGTCAATGTTAGAAACACTGCAAGTCTTTGCTGTAAAAAAAAAATCCAGAATTACAAATATGTGAAAATTATATGCCTAATAATTGGCTGGAAGGATTATAGTACATAAAAACCTAAACAACATTATTTCTTGATGTGTAAAAAAAATAATACGCATGTAAAAGGTTTTCACAATAAGAGGTAATTTGAATGTTAATTATATAAAAATTCATAGAGAAGAAGAAAGATATAGGCAGATTCTGTGTAAAAGAGCATAAAATGTTTTGTTTTTTTTTTGTCAGAAGCTGTGTTTGCTAATAATGATGTTTTTCACAGATTTTATGAGGTTGCCATTTGGGGCTTGGCAGCTGAGCCATCTAATCCCTATAAGTCTACTCAGTGCCAATTAAAAAGTCCATTTCTATCAATTAGGTAATTCCAAACAGCAGGATAAATTACTAGCCAAAGTGATTTTTTTAATGTATCCCTCTTTGTTTAGAGATGGAATAAGAAAAAACTAAGAGTTGACAAAAAGGGAGCATATGTCCATCAAGGGCCTGCATATAAATGTTGATAGTAACTTTACTTATAATAGTAAAAAAATTGGAAACTGCCCAAATTTCATCAAAAATTGACTGGATAAACAAATTGTAGTAGATCCATATATTAAATACTACTCAGCAATAAAAAAGAATGACCTACTGAAGCAGGCAACAACATGAGTGAATTTCAAAATAATTATGCTGAGTGAAAGAAGCCAGACCCTTCCAAAAAAATACACACTGCATTATTCAATTTTTATAAATTCTAGGAAATGCAAAATAATCTATAGTGACAAAAGACAGAAATTAGATCAGTAGTTGCCTGGAAATTGGACATGTGGGGAAGGAAGAATTACAAAAGGATACCAGGAATCTTTTGGAGTGATGGTTATAGTGATTATCTTGATTGTGGTGATTGTTTCACCAGTGTACATATCAAAACTCACCAAATGAGTTAAAATGTGCAGTTTATTGTACTCCAATTACTTTCCAATAAATCTGGAAGGCAAGAAAAGTTCTGTGATTAATATTGTGTTGAACTGAATTGGGATGGAGAACGGAGTCAGAGATAAGTTGGGAGACCAGTCTAAAAACGTAAACAGTAAATTTTCAAGGGTAGAACTAAAGTACTGATATTGGTCATTTTAATTCATTAAGAAAAAGCTATATGAAAATGTAAAAATTCTGAGTTTTTAAAAGACAGTTTTGTGCTTCAAAGTATTTATGGTCATTCATTAGTTTAAAAAAAATACTTACATCCAAGATGTTGCTTGAAACATGTCTATTGAGATAAGACAAATATATAATTCATATATTAGCCCCTTTATTTCTGATTTATACATGGCTCCAAGGAGTAGTTAAGAGATCAGTACGTCAATTTTTGGTATGAGATATAGCAACAGAAACTTTGAAGGTAATTGACAATTTATATTCTTAATATTTAAAACTCCCCTACCACTTTTAATAATATAAGGTTTTCCCATTTTAGATGACAGAGTTTGCCCTGTCCTGTCCAAAATATCTCAAACTCCAAATTAGTAACATCTTAAATAAATATATATATGTTATGCATAAATTTGGCAATATGGTAAGTGCAAGATTAAATAAATGTATAGGAGTATTTTCTAAAGTTTAATATCCTACAGTTTTACATAATAAAATAATCTAGGCCATATTCATTACCATGATATTCTGGGACAAATCCAATGTTCCTCCAAGTGGATTCAAAGCTGTTTCTTGAGGATGCTGGCCATGCTTACAACCACTCTTGCGGAGCTCCTTTGTGCAGCGATGTGCTCATCCAGGTAAGAATGAGGGCTTTCTCAGTAGAATCTCCCCTCTCTACCAGATCATCTGGTCTACAAAAGATGTGAGTCTTCTTCAATAGACAACTCAGAAAACAATATTCCAAGATCAGCCCATAAAGGTGAAGCTTTGTTGTTTAATAGATAGCTCCTGTTCAAAACCTGTGATATTCAAGGAAAAGAGTCTAAGAGGCTATCCACCCACTCCTCCAGAACTATCTTCATAACGGATAGATTACTGTTGGACTATATGTATGGCAGTCTCTATGTTTGTTCCCCACAAGAAACATCTTCAAAAAATTACACTTTCATGTTTGGGGAAAAAGAAAACTGGATTCTTATCCTGGTTCTACCACCAATGAAGCCAATGAAACACTCTGAGCCCCAGTGTCGCCTCCTATATAACAAAGGACTTACATTAAATACTCCATAAAATCCCTTGAGAATTAATATTCTAAAATCAGTGTATAATACCACTGCCTATGAAAAGGACAGATGGAGAAAATAAAAAAGTGCAGAGAGCAAGACTGGTTACCTGGCCCGCCTGACTCTGAGCTGCTGATTGGCCTGGTTTTCAGCTGCCTTGTTCCACCGCCAGCAGAAGTACATCAACAAGACTCATTAACGTCCTTCACCCTCCTATTCTAACAGCCCAGGTCTACTGCAATCCAAAGTAACCATCTAATTGAGACCAGTTTTCTCTTTTTTTTTTTTTGCTTCACAATTGGAATTACTGTTAACTTCCATTTTCACGTTAATAACCAAAGGGATAAGAAAGTGTCTTGGTTAAAGAAATTAAACATGGCTTTTCTAATGTTTACCATGAAATGATACAAAAGACATATTATTTCTACTTAATTTTTAAATCAGTTTAAAACCCATGTATTTCAAAATTCCATTATAAATGTATAATCTGTTTCTTGTGTTGTTACAAAGGTTCCTATATTTTAGAAGAACCAATATATGAAAGTCCAGAACCAACAAATATTTAAGTACCTGCTCATGCAATGCCTTGGCTTAGTGCTGTGGATGATAAGAAAATTAGATAGCTGTAAAATTAAATTAGAAACAGCTATTCATTTTTTCAAAAAAGATTCCTTCATAATACTATTCACTTCCAGATCCTTTGAGTAGGGAATTTCTACACTATAGTTTTAATCTTTGATTTTCTCACACATTTTTAAGAACAATTTATTTCATAAAGACACATCTACCTTGAGAATGTTTTTTACCCTACATGGAAGACTGTAATAAAGCTGGGCTGGATGGAGCACCTGGCTATTAAACCTTGACCTATTATCAACCACAGCCTGAAGCAATGAGATCCCCAAGCACCCAAGTACTGGTGTGAGAGGGAAAAGAACATGATAGCCAGACCCCAAGGAGTCCATGACTCATCTTGCATATCCTCTGGCTTGAGGGTGACAGAAAGAGACCAGAAGACTGAACAGGGATGTATGACCTAAATGTAGCCCGATCAGAATCCTGAATTCTAGTCAGGTTACCACCTCTTTTAGGGGACATGGAGAAACAGGAAAAAGTTGTAGGAGGAAGGAGAGACCTCTTACCATTCACATATCCACATGTACTTCTTTAAAAATCTTTTTGAAACAGAAACCAACTGCCATGATCATTAGATAAAATATGCCATATTGTTAAATATATAAAAATTGTTTTAAATATGCATATGTACATACATAAATATAAACAACACTGTACACATAAAAATTATGTTATAGTCAACAATTTATATCAAAGGCAATGTTTTCACTAAATGGCTAATTTCTAAATCCATAAGGATTTGTATTTACAAGTGTTGGTGAGGAGACATTTTTGTCCTATATCCATATAAACAAACTATCACTGTAGCTAAAAATACAGAAGTGGCCTCATTATACAGAACTGCATATTAGAATGAGACCCGTTAAAATAAGAAACTACTTGTATACCACTTTAATTTTCTGTTAAAAAATGTAATATTGAAATAAACATACAAAAAAATGACAATATGAGAAGTAATTTGAAATTTGAAAAAAAAAAGATTGCCAGAAAGATGCACTTTCAAATAATCTCATGTCTAGTTGTTAAAATGAATGTATTATATTGCATTTTGGGACAGGTTTCTAACCAAATGATACTCTATTCATAGGTAGTCAAGTTCATGTGCATGCATGTATTTTAATATTTTAGAATAATACTGTCTTTTCTAGCATTTCTAGAAATAGAAATACTGAAATTATTCCATGAAACAGATGCCTTCTCTTACAATTTTTCTTTGTAACAAGCCAATAACTCGTGAGCTAAAACTTTGGTTATTTTGGATAAGGCTCACAGTAATAACAATGATTTATTAAACAAATTATTCAACAACAACTGACATGTTACAAGCATTTACATACATTTTTAAATAGTTGTCTATTAGGTGGGCATTATCATTTTAGAGAAATGCAGCCCCGAGAACAGAGGAACCTGGAAGCCTGAACACTGGAGACATCGGCAGCTATCTTGCTCTAACACGTGGACTTTGGTGAGGGAAGAAATTTATGCTTTGTGGCCTGGTAACTGTAAGATTCTACCCCAAATAAATACCCTTTATAAAGACCGACCAATTTTTGGTATATTTCAAAAGGCACTTCTGTGGCTGACCAAAACAAAGTCCACATAGATAATATGAATGATTCAAGCAAGCCAGATGCAAGTAGTAGGAAGTGGTAATTATGGGATGGTGAGGCAACCAGAGATTAAAAAGTACAAGTAGCTGCTACCACCTAGGACTGAGAGCAAAGGGAAGAGATGTTACCTCAGCCAGAGCCTGGACTTCAGATGGGAGCTGAAAGGCAGAGGAGGCCACAGATAGAGCTGGAACTCAACAGGAGACACATGCAATGGCTTTTCCTCCCCAGCCCCACCTTTCATTCTACCTCCATTACCTCCCAATGGCAGGCCCTATGACACAGAGTAGAGCTGAAGAGGAACAGAAAATGTGTCTGACAGCGAACAGGCAAATGACCTGTATGACCCCAGGCTCTGTGCTGCAGGAATTCTTGATTTCCAGCCCCCAACCCAAATGCCCCAGCCAAGTCTTAACATCCTGCCTTATACTGTCTTTGCTGTTCTTTTGTTTCTTTGTGTGTTTTTGCAATATCATTGCTTATTGACTCCCTGCTACAATCCCTCTTTGGTTCCACCTGCTTCATTCTGAGGAACTCATGGGGCTCCAAATCCCTGGTTCCATCTACTCCTAGACAAGCTCTACTTCCCTGTAGGCCTTGCCCAAGATTTCCAATCTCACCTCACCTCCAAGTTAGCTCTCAGCACAGTGCTAGCGCACATTACTCAGAAGCTGATGTTTCAATAATATGAGTAATTGAAAAAAACAAAATTAATGCTTCCTGTCCCTCGCCAGGGCATGGTGGGGGGGAAAGTGGCAAAATATGACTATTTGCCTTTAACGAATAATTTGTTTATTTTCAAGCCAGATTCAAATCTGGACTGTGATAAATTCACTAATTACACATTAAGATAAGGCTCACTCACTTCTTCAAAATTGTTCCAAACTGCTTAGCACAATTTCCAAATGAACTTTGACATTTGATCTTCCATTGAATAGCACTGATGGCTCCTCCAAGCAAGAAATATCACAATAATTATTTTACATTAATGAAACACTGAACCAGGAAGGAGAATGCAGAAATTATTTTTCTACAAAGTCTATTGAGTCAGAAATCTAAAAGCTTGTTAGCAAGTATATTCAAATTTGGCATGTTAGAATGATATCATTCAACATCTTTTTCTAACAAAAAATCATTTGCTTAGAATTCTTTTCATTCCTTAAAGAATATCAAAATCAATTCCTTCCTAAATTGCCCCTCTCGTGGAATGTTCACTTCCTAACAACAGCACTCCAAGCACAGACCACTTCTTCAAACTCCAGTGTTACAGCTTTCCAATTTTTAAGTACCCTTGGGTTTATTTAAATAAAATCTCCTTCACAGGTGCACTGGAATTGTGCCTAGTAGAAAACGAACTTGAAAAATAATCATCAAAAAAACTGCATGTACCATCAACAAATCCTAGGAGGGCTGCTCATTGACAGTTAAGAAAAACTGAAATTGAGACAGTTACCTAAACATTTAAGAAATTAGTATCAAGTGACTCCTTGCATCTATAGGTCTTAGCTGATGTTTTTGGAAGCTCACTTTGGGGAGTTAATTATTCAATGGAATTTTGATTCTTTAATAAAATCTTGATTATGGTACTTGGAACTCCTATGATATAGCCACAGATTAAGTATGAGCTCCCTTGGAATCACACATGTTTTAGGATATAATGATTCAACTAGATAATGTAGGGAAAATGTTCCATTTGGTTCTAATAAAGGCAAACCCACTGTGTATACTGATGTTTCTCTCCATCACACATTCTTTTACTATTACCACAGCCCCTCTCATGAATATAGGTTTTCCCAGAGTGAGGCTCATTATCTCTCTTTGTGTGTCACACCTGTGGGGAAGCCACTCACCCTATTCTTTGGGTCATTCAAGACAGCATCTCTCGAGAGCATTCCACAGAACACTGGTGTCTCAGGATGTTAACAGGTATTTCACATACACACACACAAAGGATTGTAGTCAAATAATTTCCAGAAATGCTAGACTGAATAAAGCTAAACAAGATTGTTTTTCCTACAAAAGACTTTTCCAAGAACTAAATATGCTAATGTCCATTGTGAATCTCCACAGGTAGAATATAATCAGCTTCATTTGTTAAGATTATGTGGATAAAAACTTCTTGTCCCAAGGCATCTTTTAGGGCTAATTGCTATAGAACATACTTCTAAAAAGATGATCTAAGACATTCTTCAAGAAGACCCTACTCCATAATATTGTACTAAGAAAGTCACATAAAAATGATGGAAGTCGTTCCGGAGACATACCAAGTAAAAGGAGGCACAGAAAGGATAACCAGTGCTGGAAGAAAATGTGGACACATTAGGAATAATGATAATAAGAATGATCATTTAGTCTCTCCTACATGCTCAGTATTTTGTGTATGTTAGCCTTATCAATATTTTCAATAGCACCTTGGTGTAAATATTATCTCCATTTTAAAGATAAGAAAACTAGGGCTCAGAAAGATAAAGTGGATTTCCCAAGATCACACAGAGAGCAAGTGGCAGATCTGGAAATTAAATTACATGTGTCTCAAATCTGTTATGACTTCTCTATACTACACAGTCTCCCAGAAAAAAAAAATAGGAGTAAAATGGAAAGTGGTAGTGAAGTACAAGGAAAAACTATTGCCCCATGGATGTACTTCCCAGGGACAGATGCCCTAAGGAAAAGCTGATTTCTCAAAAGCAAGTGTAAATTGCTTATGGCTAGTCTGATGATTTCCAAGCCCTTCAAGGCTTTCCTTCTCCGTCACTGCAGGGACACATGCTGCAATCATGGCAGCCTTTTCGTCATCACAGCCATAGTCTAGGCAGTTCTCTGTCAAGCCCAAGACCCTGACAATCAAAGGGGATGCAGCTACTTGGAATATTCCAGTATTGTGCTGGAGCTGGCCCTTCCTAGCTCACGAGAACTATGTGTAGCTTTTCCCAACTCCGTGTTGTTACAGCAGGTTGAAATCAGCCATGGTGTATATACACAATGAGTATATACACAATGGAAATCAGCAAACACTACACAGTCTGGATTGTGCAGTGTTTTGTTCTTTCACCAGAAAGCAAGTTTACCAGCATACCACCAACTACGTCTTAACCAAAGAGCAGGAGTAAAAGAGATAAGAGTGGCAAGACTTCCAGCTAAACAAAATACCACAGTAATTGCCCCTCTCATGTCAAATTCAAATATTAATAATTATATGTATATATTGTGGTAATGAAAGAGACCAGTGTCATGTATAATGTGAGATTAGATTATTCTCTACTGTTTTCTAATAAGTATGTACAATGTAGAACAAAGCAGAGAACTACCAGAACAACTAGCAGTCCCTGGCCCCAATCCATTCTGGCATAACATTGTCTGGGCCCTATAGGGTCACAGTTACTTGATCCATTCCCCAGTACAAGCAAACATGACTACGTCTCCCTTAGCTTTCCTACACATATAAATGTACCCCAGGCTCCAATCATGGAAGCTCAAAGGCTTACAGAAGCAGCAGAGAAGATGTAGGGATGGACAGGCTCTTTCTAATATTCAAATAGTCTAACATAAATAATATATTAATTCTCAATAAGACCTCACAGGCTAAGTAAACTTTAAATTCTTTATATTTGTTGGTTATTGTTTGTTATTGCTGACTTGCTTTTGCTAATATCAGTTTAGTCAGATTATTTTGGTTCTCTAGAAACCATTTTGAGATTTTTTTTTGTTTTTATGATAGATACATTCTCCTAAACCACAGTGAAAGAGTGAAGAACCATTAAACACATGTGATGGTTAAGCTAATGTGTCAACTCAGCCAGGCGATGGTGTCCAGTTGTTTGGTCAAGCAAGCACTGGGCTAATTGTAATACAAGAGCATTTCATGGACTTTAATCATCAGTGAGTTGACTGCATAGATGGCTCATTACATCTACAGTCAACCAAGGAGATTGTGGTCAGCAATGAGTAATGTCTCATCCAATTAGCTGAAGGCCTTTAAAGGGGTAGTGATTTCAGCATTCAGAGAGAATTTCCAGCTCTACATCAGACAGCCAGAGTCTCCTGGGAATTCATCAAGGACCTTCATCGGAGCCCATGGTTTGCAGCCTGCCCTGTGGAATTTGGACTTGTGCATCCCCACAGTCGCATAAGTGAATTTTATAAACTCTCATACTATTTACAGATATCTCCTGTTGGTTCTGTTTCCCTAGAGAACCCTGACTAATACAACATATGATCATATTTAAAAGATAAAACTTGTCCTTTCAGTAAGCCAGATTCACCTAGAAGAACAGACATTGAAAGGGCACATCATCCATCCCATTTTATTCTTGATAAGCCTCTTGCTAAGAGGTTTGGCATGCTGGACCTTGGTGATAGTGCTTGGCAGTAGTCTTTAAACAAGAAACTCTTCACAGAGTAAGAATGAAATGCTACAAGGTGCAAAAACTGTTATACTCCTATTAAACTCAGAGATCCCTTCTCTCCCTCATCCCACCACCCCCAGTCTCTTCCGTGAACTACTGGAACCATCCATAATCTTCCCTGAGGACTGAACAAGGAAAGCTGTAAACCATACTTAAGCGATGTCTCTTGAAAGAAATACCAGCATGAAGCTCTGCCCAGGCCTCACCATCAGCGGACAGAGCCCTTTGCTAATTCAGCAATCCTTCTGGGCCTGGCCTGGATAGCCTGTCATAGAGTACATTCCTGGGTTTCTGTGGTTTCTGTGACTGAATCCCTGTCAGCATTAGGATTGATTCATTGTTGCGTTCTGAATGGGAGCATACAGGAACTATGCTTCTACAGGACTGAATGGCAGGACACAAGACAGGATTCCTTATAGTAGAGCCAAAAGTTGGTGTATTGTCCTTGAATTGTCCTCAGGTGCTTTCATCCATCATTCCATAAATATTAGGAGCCTATATGTGTTACAAGAAATATCACGTGTGTTTGTTCTCTATAAATCAAACTGATCTCAATTCTGTGCCCCCATCTCATCAGGCTGGGGGGAAATGTTACTTCAGTAAAAAAATTAAAACAAGGCTTCCTCAAACCCTCCAAATAAGGTTTTAAATCTATAAATTTTTTCACGTTTTTAAATGTCATCTTATTTGTAATGGATGACTGTTTCTTCATGGATAAAATGACAAACTGCATGTCAGAAATTCTGAGCAGCAAAACAAACAATCACTTAATAGTTTGGTGTGAGAGGTAAAAACTCCCTCTGGTTTAAAACATAGGAAAGTATGATTCTTCAGTCACAACACAGGTTGGGCAAGTACTAACTTCACCTTTGCTTTGTTAAATATTTTATTCCATCTTAATCTATGACAATGGTTAACTATAACACTGTGAAATTTGAGGGAATAACAGTACCGTGGGAGAGTTTTCTTCACCTATCTGTGGCTCTGAATATAAAACATGGTTTCCAATTTGTATGCACCATCATTTTATTTTGATAATTTTTCAGATTTGTCCTCGAAAGCTAATTCCCCCCACATGTAAGCACCCTTCCCCTGTGCCATCCAAGTCCACTACTCTGCAAAAGTCCAACTAATTGGATACTTCAGCCATAAGTAATACAAGCTGCAAAAGAAGTAGTCATAGTACCAAATACTAAATTTGGACTATTGGTTCCCAAACACTTGTCCATTGATTGATGCCCATCTGGTTCTATAAAAATAACCAAGGTGGCTTTTAAAAAATACAGATTCCTAGGACACAAGCTAGAAATTGTGATTCAGTAAGTCTGAGGTAAAGCCTGTGGGAATCCAAAGGTTTTCAAAACTTGCAAGATAATTTTGATGGACAGTCAGGCTTGGGAACTCCTGCTCTATCAAATGAGACACTATCCAAGATTTTAAATCAAGGTCATATCATGATCAGATTAAATTTTCCTTTTTAAAAATCTTTACAGGTTTTCCAATACAAATGAAATATTAGCTAGTAAAAATTTTAAGCAAGGAGGAAACAAATAAAGTGGTGATGAATTTTATCTAATTCCTTGGTGGCAATCTCTCAAAATTATCTTGTACTTGTTCTCTCTTAATTTAGTTATAGAATAAATTGCATTGGTATATTTCCTAAATTGAACTACACTTCCTGAAATAAAGCCTAATCATATTAGTTTTGTAGTACAATGTTGTATCCAACTTTCTAATAGTTTGTTCTGGATCCTTACATCTTTATTCACAAGTGACACTGATTTTGCAGCTATATTTATTGTGCTATGTTTTGCTACTGGCATCAGGGTTATAAGACCCTCAGAGAACACATTGAAACTGTTATTTTTCTCTTCCCTGGTACAGTTGACATAGTATAGGAATTTTCCATTCCTTGAAAGACTGGTGGATCTCACCATCCTTATAAAAATAAGCAATTAAATCTGGGACTGGAGTATTTTAGAGAAGAAGGGAGTTCTCTTTTTAATTTTTCTTTTCCACATGGTTATTGCTTTAGTTTTCTTCCTCTTCTTCAGTCAACTTAGATCATTTATATTCTCTAAGAAAATCATTCTCTTCACCCAGATTTTCTATTTGTTTTCATCAAAATTGTAAATTTTTTAATCTCTTCTCTATCATATTTTTCTTATTCCTAGCATTTTTATTGGTGGGATGGGAGAACCTCTGACTGAATGTTTTGCAAAAACCTGCAGGTTCCTGAGCTTTGGGGATAACCTGACATGGTATCTGACTCTCACCTGGAGAGTAGATCTGAAAGCAGAGAGCGCAGAGAGGCTGTAACCAGACAAGCTGTGCTTCCACCGACAGCCCGTCTGGGGAAGGAAAAGGTGGGAGGATGCCTGAGTTTCCCCATGTAATAAGTGGACCTGCAGCTGGTAGCCAGGCTGCTGTCATCCTGGAAAAGACCGTGTTCAACAAGGCGGGCTGAATTGGGGGAGTGTGCATTTGGATGCTGCATCACCCACATCAGGCAATGGGGCTACAGAAGGTTCCAGCGCCCCAGGAGGAAAAGAGCATCTACCACAGCCAAAGGACACCAAAACAGGATGCAACCACACTCTCCAAGTAAGATTCCTTTCCCCACCTACCCCTTCAGCCTGGAGAAGGCTAAGGTCTCGTGAAGGGCAGAGTAAGGTGGAGTAAGTGTACAGAAGCCTACCTTCCTGGTGCTTTCGTCCCTACCCTGAAAGGTTGCTGAGCTGGGAAATGGGAGAAGTTTCCGTATCAGAATAGACCAGATTTGTTAATATCTGAAAAGCTGTAAGGTCTACCACTCAGAAAAAAAGAGAAGAGAGAAAAACAGGGAGAATAAGGAAGAAAAGGGAGGGTTCTGTTTGTACTCCACTGAATCTAGCAGCTAGATTTAGTGATTGTGAAACAAAATATTTGACATTTTTCCTTCAGAGGAAACCATTGTACAAACCAAATGCAGAGGATTGGCTGAAACACTTATTGCTAAATAAAAACAGTCCTATGGACTCCTGTATGCATATGGGAATTAAATAGATGACAAAGACAGCATTTCAAAAAATAAGGAAAAGATTAATTTTTTAAAGAGAGATTTTAGACAACTGATCATCCACTCTGAATCTAATCATGAGGAGACAAGATATAAACTCAAACTGAGGGACATGAAAGCCAAAAAAAAAAAAAAACTGAGGAAACAATCCAGATTAAAGGAGACTAAAGAGATATGACAATGAAATGAAGTATGTGATCTTGGTATGGATCCTGGATCAGAATTTTTTTATTTTTATTTTAAAGGATATGGGTGGGGCAATTTGAATAAGATCTGTAGAAAAAGCAATAGCACTGCATCATGGTTAATATCCTGATTTTTGTAATTATAATGTGATTATATAAGAAAATTTCTTTGTTCTTAGGAAATACACATTGAAGTAATTTAAGAGTAAAGGAGATTTATTTCTGCAACTTACTCTCAAAAGGTTCAGAATAGAGGTGCATGTATGTGTGTATGTATATATATTTATATGGGAGAGAGAAATGATAAAGCAAACATCATAAAATGCTAACATTTGTGGAATCTGGTAAAGAAATAAAGGAAATCTTCGTATTATTTTTGCAACTTCCCTCTAGGATTATTTGCAAGTAAAAAGTTAAATTTAAAAAACAACACTTCCCAGTGATTCTGGTATACAGTGATTCTGATATGTTGATATGCATGCAACGGGCATACCACACCAGACAGATGAAGCAACATTGATCCATGACATTTAGTTTATTTAGACTATGACCAAATCAGTAGAAGATTCTGTAGGTCCCCAGGATGCAGACTCAGTAAAGTGCCTTCTATTTACAAGTCCACACAACCCTCTGGATTTCATTCTCTATTTTCACAAATTCCCACCAAATTCCCATCCACTCCTTTCCCCCAAAGTGGAATTAACTAGACCACATGTTGCTCTGTCTCAATAACTGTTTACTTCACTTACATATGGATTTTCTCATTTCAATGTCATTACAGTGAGGAGGGGAGACTGTCACCAAGAAGACCAATAACGTTGCAGGCACAATTCAAGTTCATGTATACCCTCTGCTCTATTTCTTCAAACTCCAATTGTGTTCTTGGCTTATTCCATTCTTGTGGTCACAATATAAATATCCCATCCTTGCTTCTTTAGCTTGGCTGAGTTCCCGTGATGTCCTGCTGACCTATGACATATATCCCTTCATTTTCTGACTCAAACATTCATTCTGTTAAGCCTATATCTTGCTCCCTCAAATAGAAGTGAGGAATAAACAAAATCAAAAACAAAAAGACAGTAGATACTTTACCCTCAAGGACGGGGAGCATAGTTCCCCACTTCTTAAGTATGGGCAGTACATAGTGACTTCCTTCCAAAGAAAGTAGAAAAAAATTAACTTTACAGTAGAGAAACATGACAAAAACACTACCTGAAGCCAGGTGACTCAGATCAACACTAGCAGAAATAAGTCATGTAAATTTTATGTGCCTTTGATATATGATGAAAATGGCACTTTACTTCTGTGGGCTTCCTCCCAAAGACGTGTGATTCCAATCTAATTATTAGAAAAACATCAGACAAATCCTAATTGAAAAACATTCTACAAAATACCTGCCCAGTACTCCACAGAACTGTCAAAGTCATCAAAAACAAGGGAAGTCTGAGAAACTATCACAGCCAAGAAGAGCCTAAGGATACATGATGGCTAAATATACTATGGTATCCTGGAAGGATCCTGAAACAGAAAAAAGAAAGGAAATAAGGGCCCGGCTAGATAGCTCAGTGGATAAAGAGCTCGCCGGTGTACCACATGGGAGGCCCCGGGTTCGGTTCCCGGGGACCTCTCCGAGCGGGCAGACGGCCTTGAGAAAGGCAAGCCGCCGTGGGCGGGGCAGAGCCGCCGTGGGCAAGGCAAAAAGCCGCCACGGGCAGGGCTGAGCCCCCACGGGCATGGCAAG
>PVKH010004417.1:0-23428 GCA_004027955.1 Chaetophractus vellerosus
ATACAGAAGTCCATTATATATTAATAAAAGGCACAACCCACCAGGAAGATATAACAGTCATAAATATCTATGTACCTAACCAGGGTGCTCCAAAATACATGAGACAAACTCTGGAAAAAATGAGGGGAGAAATAGACATGTCTACAATAATCGCTGGAGACTTCAACACCCCACTTACATCATTAAATAGAACATTAGATAGAACATTAGGTAGAGAGGTCAACAAGGAAACAGAGAATTTGAACAATATGTAAATGAGTTAGACCTAACAGTCATATACAGAACAATACATCCAAACTCAGAGAGTTATATATTCTTCTCAAGTGCCCATGGATCTTTCTCCATGATAGACCACACGTTAGGACACAATGCAGTTCTCAAGAAATATATAAGTTTGAAATGATACAAAACACCTTCTCAGATCATAATAGAATGAAACTGGAAATCAATAATGGACAGGGAAAAAGTAAATTAATTAATGTGTAGAGGCTGAACAACACACTCCTAAATAATCAGCCGGCCAAAGAAGAAATTGCAAGTGAAATCAGTAAATATATTGAGAAAAATGAAAATAAGAACACAACTTATCAAAACTTATGGGATACAGTTAAGGCAGTCTTGAGAAGGACAGTTATAGCCCTAAATGCCTGGATTAAAAAAGAAGAAAGAGCAAAACTCAAAGATTTAACTGAACAACTAGAGAAACTAGAAAAAGAACAGCAAAATCAATCCCAAAGCAAGCAGAAGGAAAGAAATAATAAAGATTAGAGGAGAAATAAATGAAATTGAGAACAAAAATATAATAGAGAAAATCAACAAAACCAAAAGTTAGGAACCTCAGTCAAGGTGGGAGCCTCCCCTGCCCCCCTCCCCACCCCCGTCCTCAGAGATAACAGGTCTCCAGTGGCAGCTGGGCTGGAAGAGTGGATATTCAACCCTGAGGGTGGAGAATTCCACCAGGCAGCAATTTAGTCCACACTTGGAGTCATGAGAGAAAGCAGGGTCATTGGCTCCAGGGGAAGGACAAAAGACAGGGGTGTCCCAAGTTTGCTTTCCCTGAGCCATAGGGGTCAAAAGTTGTCCTGAAATAACCATAAGCAAAGGCAAGGGGTGAGGCTAGACCTGAAGTAACCATAAACAAAGGTAAATTAGTCTAAGATTATACCTTCAATAGTAGGTCTAGGCTAAATCCACTCAGCTATAGCAATTTCAGATATTATCATTCTGCTGTTTTATAATATAAAGGCATCTATATAATGATCTTAACTCTTAGTTTCTAGTAAGTTCCCACTTAAAAACAGTTTGGGCACTTCTGTTTATAATTAAGCAACTAAAAGCATTTTCATTAGTAACAACTTTGCTAAGTTTTTCTGCTTTTCCCACAGTTGAACTAATTTCACTTGTGATTTATACATCAAATTCAATTGCAAGATATTTGGCATTTAAAGACTCATTTTTAGGTTACCTTTCACTGTTACCAAATTTGTAATCGGTGAACCCTAAATCTGATTTACGAGTTCCTAGGCATCAGCAGGCTAACAAAGTTAAAGCAAGTACAGATTAGAACAGGAGAGAATTTTACACATTTAGCTTAGCTTAGGAAAAGACTTGACTTTAGAATCACCTGGACACAAAGCTCCCAGTGTCTGTCCATGGCAGAAACTTCTTGCGGGACACTCCAGCTTAGTTCCTCTAAGAAAATCCCCGGGCAGCTGCTAAGGACAGAGTTAAGGGGTCCAGAGGAGCCCTGCCCCCGATGAGACATGAACTGGAGCTGCTCTGGGGGCTGTATCCCATTAGTAAACTCCTGGCAAAGGGTAAAGCCCTGCAAAGGCTTTTTTTCAGGGCTTGGAAAGGATTGGAGTGTTACAAGGGAATAGGCAGGGAGCTAGGTATAGTCAGGAACCGTTTAATCTTAATTGATGGCCCATGAGGAGGTTCCTTTTTCTACAGGGGAGGGGTTTAGTAAGACAGCCTAGATCTTAATTCCCCATTCACTCCCCTCATTAGGTACAACCAAAGTTAGGGAGGTCCCCAGTGCAGGCTGGTACTGAGTAATTGGCTCCCATGTTAAGATATTAACAATCTTACCTGATGGGGCTACTCTGGTTGATGGTTCACACATGGCTTCAGGCGCCCTTCTGTCCTCCCCTGGGGCAAGGCCCCAGATCTGCATGGTGAGGCAGCTTGGGACCAGGTTCCTACTGATGTGGAACCTGGATTTGGGTAACCCTGAGGTGACCGGTGCCTTTAATGGCGGCAATTAAAAGGTGAGCTTGTCCTGGCCCTGAGCCCACCCCTCCTCACCTTCTCCATCTTGGCAGCATGGTCTTGATAGTTGAAAACTGAGAAGGCTGTTTCTAAAAGGGAGTTAATGGAACTTTGGGGGCCCAGGGAAAGTTTCTGCAGCTGTCTACGGATATCCGGGGCAGACTGGACTCCCTAGGAGGACTATTTAAATGAGGAGAATACCAGCTGCATAAAAGAATTTAAGAGCATGCCAGTTTAGTTAGGCCAGTAAAAAGAATTTATGGAGAAATGGGGGGAAAGAACAGAACTTGCTGAGAAATGGGAGACAAGGACGGAAAGACTGAGATTTGATGTGGGCTCCTCTAGGCAGAGTGAGCCCAGAATATTTTTCACATGCACATCAGATCATGTAGCTGTCTAATAAAAATCATTCAATAACATTCCATTATATGTAGGATATTATCTAAGCTCCCTACTATAGCCCAGAAGGCCTTAAGTAACCTGGTTCTTGCCTGCATGTTTGATCTCATTTCCTGTAACTTTTCTTTGTTCACCATACCGTACTCACACTGGTCATCTTTCTGCTTCTTTGTTAGACTAGTCCTATTATCCTTGCTTCTCCTTCTGTCTGGAATGGTGTACCCCAGGTATTTTTATGACTATCATAAATCATCATCTTTCAGGTTTTTGCTTTAATGTCATCTTCTTTCTCATGGATGATGCCTACCCAATTTTTTCCTACCCCTTTAGCCCCTCCCTTTCTTATTTTCTTCATAGCACTTAACATTTTCAAAATTTATATCACCTATTTGTTTACTTGTTTGTTGTTAATACTCCCCTTAAGGATGTAAGCTTTATGAGGGTAGGGACTTGTATGATTTCTTCCCAAATTCTCCACGGTGCTGAATGCCTGATATATAGTACACATTCAATATATATTTATTGAACAAATAAATGAATGTTTTGTACATTTCGTTTAGATGTTTTATTTCACTAAATTTTTCTTAAAGTTTCCTTGAAAACAGTATAACAGCAGTGTATTTTATTCTGCGTCTTCTGAAATAATTAGTCAGCATGGAGCTAACACTTCTCCAAAAATACAAAATTGAATCATTTTGCACTTAAACAATCCATATAAAGGTTTGGAAACATATCTGAGTAGAGTTAATAGCAGCCACCTTAAACAAATGTGAAATAGGTGAAGATGAATAACATTTGTTTCAATTATCTAGCATATAAATTTAAAGTAATTTAGGATTTCCCATGTATACCATAGGCGGCTGGGTAGCCTGGGCATGACCTATCTGGTTTATCAATGTATACAAGGCCCTACCTAGGGTTAGATAGCACCAGAAACTAGAACTCTCAGGACAAAAGACAAAGATTGTAAGTGGATGTTTCTTGTCTCACCTGATAAAATTCCCTCTTTTCCTTTGCCCTCATCATGTGATTTTTCAGGTTAGAAGGTGGGGAAGGGTAGAGAACTGGAAATAGACTTGTGAAAGCCATTTTCTCAGAGTCAAATTTGGACCAGTGTTGGACTGACCCCAAGGAAGAGAGCACCATAATTCCTATAGACTTGCCTAAATTCCTCATGCAAAATGTTCTTTGTAGTTTTAAGTTGATTGAAATGCTTAATTTCAGCATTATTATATATTTATTCAGAATATTTGGAAATGGTAGAAAGTACAATGAAGAAAAGAAAACCTACCAGTAGTCTCACTACCTACATGTAACTGCAGGTAAATATTTTTACACAAATGAAATCATAAGTATTCGGCTTTTTTATTTGAAAAAAAAATATGGAATACAAAGAGGCAAGAAAAGGAAACTTCATAATTTTTCATGTAAATATATGTTTCTATATATGTGTATGTACAAACGTATATGATTACATATCAAGAAGTATAAAATCCAGTTTTCACCCTTCTGATCTCTACCCACTACCCACAAAAAAACACTTTTTAGAGTTTAGTGTGTCTCCTTATTAACTTAACTTTTCTCTAGGGTTCTTCAAATATATCTTTATCTATGTGCTTATATTATATATACACAAGCATGTATTTATTAAAATAAATAATATAGTAGTATAGTATACATTTGTTGTGCAACTTGCCTTTAAAAAAACTTTATTGTATTCCAAGACTGTTTATACAACTACCTTTGTAAAGTCCACATATGGCTCCTTTGTGTGCACTGGACATATTTAACAATGGGCCATTTCTAGATTGATGGCTAGAGAAAATATTGTGGCAGTAGGTAGGTATCCTTATGCATCTTGACACAAATGTACTATCATTCTCATAGGATAGATTTCTGGAAGTGGGATAGCTGGATTATAGTATAAACAATTACATATATATTAGGCAGATTGCTCTCCAGTAATGCTGAATTAATTCATACCCTGTCTCCAATAGTATATGCAAATGTTTCCTTGTTCTTACCATTGCTCTAGATGAACTATCTTTAAACTGTTTGCTAAACTAATAGGTGGAAATGAAATATCATTTTTTAAAAGATTTATTTATTTATTTATTTATATATTCCCCCCTTTGCTGCTTGTGCTCGCTGTGTTCATCTGCTTTTTTTTTTTGCGTTTTTCTGTGTCTGCTTGTCTTGCCCTGCTGCGTCATCCCGCTGAGGCAGCTCACCGCGTGGCGGCTTGCCCTGCGGTGGCTTGCCTTCACCAGGAGGCTTGCTTTCACCAGGAGGCCCTGGGAACCAAACCCGGGGCCTCCCATGTGGTAAACCGGAGCCCTACCAATTGAGCTACAGCCGGTTCCCTGAAATATCATTTTGATTTGAATTCTTTATTTATGAGGCTAAACATATTTTTATGTTTATTCACAATATGTATTTCTTATTCTGAGAAGAACCTGTTAAAATAATCTTATTTCTCCTTACAAAACAGAGTTATAGGTAATCATAATAGTATAATAAGAAAGACAAAAGGAGTTAATGCAAATAAAATTGGTGCAGCCACTTCCTTCACCACTTATTCATGACAATAATTCAATTTCTTTATAATCAAAATGAAAAAGAGGAAAGCTTATATGAAAGCAAAATGTTCTCAGGGAACAATATTCCATTTCTTTTTTTAGCAATTTGCAAATCTTAATACATTTTCTTGAGCAAATCTCTGTATTGTTAATTTCTGGGTGGACTTTAACTTCACAAGTCTGTAATCCATTCTCATATGACATCATTGCTTTCATAAATGGAAATAGTGTAAATTGAAATACTACACTTAATAAAACAATCTGGATATTTCAAAATAAACATGGCAATAATTTGAATATGGTGCATTTAAATTTTTAAAAATGTTCAAATATAATTCTAACTCTCTAAATTTGTCAAATTGTTATGCATTTAGTAACAGGCAGCACACATTATTAAAAGTAGTGGAATTACACTGCACAGATTTCCAAAGCCCACCCCTACTCCAGAGACCTCATCTCTTTAGCATACATATTTTCTTTAAAGAAATGCACTCATGCTTTGCATACCATGGAAATATTACCTGGTCCATACTTATTCATTCCTGTTATTTTATACCATAAATTCACTCCTCTATGTAAGGTGTTGCATTGGACAGTCTGTTGTTCTCTATGCCAATGATTTTCAACACTTTTCTTTGGTGTCCTTGGATTTGCCTAAAGAGAGGTCACTGAGGGTGTATGATCCAGTGGGGAGGTCAACTAAAATCAGGCAGAAGCCCATGTCCCTCAACTTGAATCAAATGTGGCTTTCTGATCTTTTTCATGATGATATAGCATATCAAAAGCAGTGTACAAACCTAGCCAAAAATGACCTCATTTTCTTAAGGGCCAAAGAAAGATGTGACCAGAATTTGTCTTTAAATATATATATATATATATATAATTGTTTTCCACATTTGTTTTATGCATTTTTAACTTTTTTTTAGGAGGTACCAGGAATTGAACCTGGGACCTTGTACATGGGAAGCAGGCGCTCAACCACTGAGCTATACCCACTCCCAATAATTCAATCTTAGAGTGCTTCAGGACTCTGCTATTCCTTTAAACAAGCTTACCTTCATCTGGAACAAAGAAGAATTGCAGGCATGCCATTCCTTTTATCTACCTTGTGGATTAGCAATATCAGAACTTATTTCCACCAATCAAAACTTTGAAATTAACAGTACAAGTTTTCTCATGACATTTTTGGAACAGAATTTATATTTAATATTTTATTTGCATCATGTGAATCATCCTTCCTTTTCCTCCTCCATTGCTCTCTCTTTTTTGGTAAGTATATGTATATTATTTACTTTTGTAGAGAAGCAAGATAGTCTTTTTAAAAATGACTTTTTTAATGTTCTAGGCAAATGAATGAATTCCTTATGCATAAAACGAACTTTTTGCTGTTTCTAAAAAATTTGCATTCATTTATTTTCTGGATTGGGAATTCATTTAGTTATAAGTGAGGACTCTTTTATGTGACTAAAACTCACTATGGCTAACAGATTCTAAAAAGGAAATGACTGACATGACAAAACTTTAAGAAGAGACTGCTTAGTCTTAGAGATGATTGTAAACTGAGATCCTATTTCTGCCAAGAACCTCTTTCTTTCCATATCTCATCTTGTGCCTGGAGGCCTTATTTTCCTTGGTCAAGCCACAGGCACTCACAACCTAGAAATATAGTGACAGGCAGCTCCAGTCTCATAAACAACAGCTCCCTTCCACCAGTTCCCATTAGAAAAATGGTTGACGAGGGCACTTAGGTTGATCTGTGCTGGGGTGTGTGACCATCTCTGTATTATGTGGCTTCGAGTTACCATGATTGGACCAGCTGGTCAGAAACATACCCTTTGTCCTTACCAGTAGTCCATGGCTGGAGAGGGAAAAAAAAGCCTTACCTCCCGAATGGAGCCTAGTATTTTTTCAGATTAAGCAAAAGGTATGGATCACAAACATTCACAAGGGATCTGTGCCCTAAAGGCAACCACTAAATGCTGCCTTAAGGTATAAGAAATAATGATAATACAGAATATTGTAAATAAAGCTATTACTATGGTATAGTGCCAGAGGTGGAAGTCCTAGAATTTCTGCTTATGTGTTCCGTTGCCTTTGGCAGGTGACTTAAATGATCTGATCCTCGGTGTCTCCATCTGTGAAATGAGTATAAATAGCTACATTGTGGTTTTGTTTAAAGACTGGAAACTAGAAAACTTGCTTTTATAGTACCTCCGGTGTTTAGTAAGCACTCAGATGGTGGTAGCTATCATTGTTACTTTGCAGTGGAAGCAGTTTTATCTGGGCTTTCTTATAGCAATGCATACTCCTTTTGAAGTCTCTGCTGAGAAATTGAAAGAGTTCTTTTTTTCCACTTAGTAGTACAAAATAAAATGCTCTGCAATGTGCAAAATAAACATTTCTGCTTCTCTCTCTCTCTTTTTTCCCATCTTTCTCTACTCTAGGCCCATACAAGGGGCCTTCCGGTTTTCTTATCACCACTTTAATGTTTTCCTTTATCTGTCTCTCTTCCATCTCTGACTGTCCTGTGCTGGCTCCCTGGTCACCCAGGGACTTGGTTGTCCTTTCAAACTTGTATATACAGTTCGTCAGAAACTATGAGGCCCATTAAGCTTCTCATGCCATGATCAGATCATGAATAACAAAGTTCCAATCCTGAAAATCTATTTTCTCTGGGATGTGAGGGAAAACTGTGGTTAATTATATGGAAAAGAGTTTTTTACTAAACTTGGTGGCTTTTGCCTACAAATCACACTGACAGATTGCTATACATAGTGTTTAGACCATGTCATTTTTAAAAAGCTAGATATATATGCATACTGTGTGATGAAGTCTCTGTGAAAGTGGCATGGATTCAAGATCCGAGTTCTTCAGTCCCATTTATTTACACATGAGAGATGATAGACCACTGCTTCTTTAACATTTGAATGCTATTAACATATTTCTAAAGCAGCTTTTTTTTCAATAAGCAGTTTGTGTTCCAGAAATGCCAACTCATATTAAAACATAATTAGGAAAGTAATCCTCTTCTTCTCATAATAATAGTGAATTTAAAAAAATTATATATCCCCCCTTTCTGCTTATTCTTGCTGTGTTCATTTTTGTGTTCTTCTGTGTCTGCTTGTCTCCCCCCCACCATTGCGGCGACCCGCCGAGTCAGCTCACTGCACGGCAGCCTTGCCTGCTGGTGGGGGGCCTGCCCTGCCTGCAGGTGGCCTGCCCTTCCCACGGCGGCTTTGCCTTGCCCACGGCTGCTTGCCTTCTCAAGGAGGCCCAGGGAACCGAACCCGGGGCCTCCCATGTGGTAAACCTGAGCCCTACCAATTGAGCTACAACCCTAACCCTAATAGTGCATTTTAAACTCAATCTACATGTTTTGGTACTTGCACTGGGGTTTTAGTCATTAATTTAAATTATCCATTTTATTTTCTGGACATCCACTTTTTGGAAGACAAGATATGATTATGTACCCAATATAAATAGCATCCACTTGAGATATCATGGTCAGATATCTATAGATTAAATATGGCTTTTCTCTATCATTAAACTTTTCCACAGTTTCACCTCATCAGAAAATGTCTCTTGAAATTTCAAAACACACTTAACTTTGATTTACTCTTCAACTAACTCTTGACAAGTGCCTTATTTAATGGATTTCTTAGGTCCTTTCCCTGTTTATTCACAATTGTGTCTCTATTTTCAAAATGAAAACCTTCCTTACTAAAAGGCATTTATGTAATTCTCTCTGCAGAGTAACTTAAGTACTTTTTTTTGATGATGTAATGTTGGTATAAAAATACTCCACATTATATAATTAAGAGTTTTTGACAGTGATTTATGCATTTGCAGCATCTTAAGTCTTCTCCATTAACAAGTGTCACCCATGTCAAAACAAAAAAGGGGGTAATTACTTTGTGGAAAGAGATGTTACCCAAGTAATTCCTTAGAAATGTATGTTACTTCCAGTAGAACTCAAATTGCATGTGTTTGCCAATGAGAGAATTCCTTAAAGTCATCAGTGCGCACTCTTAATCTTAATGAGGTCCCAATCACATTTGGCTGTCATAGACTTTTAAATGTCTTCAAGGTCTGTTACAGGTTTCATAAATTAGTATGTATATTTTCAGGAGCCTAAAATAGATATCATTAAATAGAAGATTTTGAGATGCATTCCTGATATACTCTTTAGTTTTTATCTATATGTTGATGAGAGTGGCCTAAGTATCGGTGGAACAGCCTCCCCTGTTATGAAATAGAGAACAGATGTTATAGGCATTCAGTAACTCAGTAACTATAAGACAATTCCTATTTATGTTTTGTTTTGTTTTAACGAGTTTAACAAGTGAAAACGAATTATCGTAAAAATCCAATATACACATTTTGGATATGTTGGGGCAGGGCTGGAGACACTGCCATAGGCATTGATGAATTCTATCAATTCTCCAGGTGATGGAGCAGAATTAAGAGCCAGCTTTATAATCTGTATGGGCAGTGTCTTAGTTTCCTACAGCAGATGTCACAAAGTACTACTGACTAGATGGCTTAAACAACAGAAATTAATTGTCTCACAGTTCTACAGGCTAGAAGTCCAAGCCAAGGTGTCAGCAGGGCCATGCTTCCTAAGAAGTGTGTAGGGTTCTGGTGGTGGCTTGCCAGCAGTCCATGATGTCATGTAACTCTAATCTGCCTCTGTCACATGGCCGTCTTGCTCTCTCTCTCTCTCTCTCTTAGGCTCCTACTGACCATGTACAAATATCTTCTCCTTCTAAACACACCAGTCATATTGGATTAGGGCCCACCCTAATCCACCTTGACCTCATCTTAACTAATAATGCCTTCAAAGACATTATTTCAAAAGTATCATACTCTCCGGACCTGGAGTTAGGACATGAATTTATCTTTTTGAAAGACACACATTCAATCCATAACAGATAGTAATATGCTAATTCTATTAGGAGAGTTAGTAGCCATTTGGTAGGCAGTGATAGAGTATGTTTCAATTTTATTTTGCAGGGAAGATGCCCTGGAAAATAAAACCAGCTTACCTTGAGCTGTGCATAGTTTAAAAGTCTGACACAGAGTCTTTATGCTCTGAATGACACATTTCACTTTTAAATTTGCCTGAGCATAAAGCCTATGAGTGGTAAATATGTGGTGGAAACATGTCACTATAGGTCATGTCTCAATGGTATTTTTCAACAGCTAGTAAATGTAATATAGCTTGGTAGACTTTCTGAAGCATTCAAATAACTATAACTTTTCTACAGTTCTAGCTGAGTCATATAACATATCACAAATATTAAAATAAGCTTATCCTTATTTAAAATAGAATTCATTGTTTCTATGGTGTGCTTTCAAACGTCTGTCAAATATTAACTTCGTTAAGTTATATTTCAGCAGTTATAAATAGCACTCAGAATAAATCATGGCTCTCAGACAGTGCTACATAAGCATCTTTTATCAAAGTTTCTATAATTATTTGTTTAATGAAGAAATAAATAATTATTGTAATAAATTTGAAGATATTACTTGATGATAGTGATAGTTCTTACAATAATTTTTTGTTTGGAACACTACATAATATACAATAAGTTTCCAGAATGTCTAATTAAAAAAAAATAACAATGGGCTCAGACTCCTAAGTATCCATTTCTCTACATTGACCAATTTTATTTTATACAATAAAGTTGTATTGTCTAAAATCAATACTATAAGGCAATGTATTTGAGCAGGGTCAACCAAAGAAAAAGTAAAGAAACCCCCCCCCCAATAGTGCAAATTTGTATTCATTTTAGAATTAACATTTCTTACTTACCTTGACTCAGTGTTTGAAATTTTCATTATAAAGTCACTAAGCACTGTTAAATAATAGTTTTAGATGACTTCAGTTTGATAGAGTGTTTCTGGGAAGGAAATTATATGTTATTATATTAGTACATATCTATTGATTATGAAATCTGTCACTTAAATAATCTGTCACTTAGAATAAGACCTTGAGGGACTGGAACACAGCAAAGTTAACAGTGCAATGTGGGAGTAGAAAGGTTCAAAACGTGAGGCATTATTTGGAAAGGTGAGGCAAGGGAAGAAAACCAGACATTTAAGGGTTATATAAACCCATGTGGTAGTGGAAGAGATATTCAGAACAGATCAAAGGAAAGGAGACTGAATTTAATGACAATATCTAAGGTTTGGTTTTGCAACTGAGAATTGTTCCTTCATTTAATCTTCATTCAATATCAATAAAACCTACATTGGTATAGTGCTTTAAAGATATACAAACACTGACATACTGTAATTTATTTGAAACTATATATAGCTTTGAAATGTATTTGGAATAAGTGCTATGATATCTATTTTATAGATTTAGAGACTTAAATTTTTAAAAAATTGATGTATTTAAGTCCATTAGAGAAGCTGAGCTCAGAAATACTTTTAATGAAATGAAATAGATGAAAGAACTTCATAAACTGTGAAGTGCTGAACAAATAACAAAAGCAATAAACAACCCAAACCATCTCCCTCCAGCAATGTGTACTCTACCTATAATTGGTAAAAAAAAAAAAATTTTCCCCTATGCTGACAACTTAAATAGGAGAGAAATGATCCAGAGTGACTCCTTTCCTATCCATGATATTGAGTCATTTTAGTAATCATTTGAAAACCTCAATTTGAATTCCATCACAAATAATGCTCTATTAAGCATTTCAAAGCAACAAAATTCAAAATATTCACTTCAACTTACATGATTAAAGTCAAGATTTTGTTCTTTGGTTCAAATATTTAGTTGGACAGGTAGTTTGCATTTCAAATAATTAATATGTGGATAATATTATAATAATAATAGTAGCCTTGAATGCAGTTGCCAATTACATAAATTTATTTTAAAGGATGCAAATACCACTTGTTCATGGGTTTGTTTGGCCTGAACTAAGTTGGTATATGATGTAGTATTAATTCCCCCAGGAAGAATTAATACTTTTAATACATATTAAAACATTAAAAAAGTGAAAGTGGCTCTGTGAGAGGAGCGAGTTAACATAAACCTTTTTCTTGACAATTGCTACTTGTGTTCCTGTGCCTGAAGTATTAAACACAATGTTTCATTATTGGGAGAAAGAAAACTGAGAATGAAGACAAAAAACTTTAATATAGGCAGAATCCAATTTTTTTTCTTTTTTACTATTTTTAATTTTAAAGAAGCTTTAGATTACATAAATATTACATCAAAAATATAGGGGATTCCCATACACCCCGCCCACTCCCTTCCCACACTTTCCCACATTAACAACATCTTTCGTTAGTGTGGTATATTTTTTACAATTGATGAACACGTATTGAAGCATCTCCACTAACTGTAGACTATAGTTTTACATTATAGTTTACACTCTGCCCTGCACAATTTTAAAGGTTATGATGAAATGTATAATGGCCTGTATCCATCATTGCAATGTCATACAGGACAATTCCAATGTTCCAAAAAACAGCATCCAATTTAAGCATAGTTTATTTAAGTTAGTTTACTGGAACTTGGATGATATTTTCCAAATAAAAGTTAGGCTTTCAATATTAAGAGACTAAAGTCAGTTCACACACATATTCGCATATGCACAAACAACACATATACCTACACACAGTTCTCCTTTGAATATAAAATTTGACATATAAAATGGGGTTGAGGGAGAAAAGAAGATTCTGAGCAGCTAGTTTCATAGAGTTGAGGAATACTGGCTTATTTAGAGGAAGTGGTTGGAAGGTTTGTGAGAAATGCAGGGGAAGTTTTGAATTTCTTGGAGGGCTTAAAATATGTTTCATAATTCTTTCTTTATCTTGATTCTGGTATTAGCAATACTAATATTATATCAGCCATGTCCTGTTTGATTCTTAAGTGGATATTGGAGAGGATTAGAGATTGATAATTAGAGACTAGTGGATGAGAAGAAAAGAGACTTGTGGAGCAAGGAGGTAGCACTTGAAAAGTGAGAGGAAGGACAAAAGGGATTTACAAGGACGTGTATCTCTAGTAAAAAAAAATTATTGTGTTTAAATTAACTGAATTATGAAAAATGAGTATCAAGCAAACAAAAATAAACAAACAAATTGAAGGAAGTCATGAATGAACATGACTTCTGAACGAGAATAAGAGCATCTGGTCACCAAATCTCATTTACCAACCACCAGGTGGGTCCAAAGGCCCAGGAGAGTTGGTAATTTTCAAGATGCAGAGAAGAGCATTTAGGATGAAAAAGCCCCTTCTGAAGAGGGGTGGAAGTACCAATCAGCATGTAAGGTTTGTTTTCTTGCTCATAGGAGAATATGAAGTTGATGGGCCAGTCTTTATTTTTGGTACATGTCTAACTTGTTAACTTTGGTCATGTTTATAAAATATTAGGATAATGAAAAAGGAAGTTGTTATTAATCTTAACATGAAGGAGTGTTTTTATTAACACTAACACAAAGGAATAAAAATTCTAAGAGATCCATCGTATTTATTTTTTAGACTACAATTTTCTATTTTATTTCTTCCCTCCCCCCCACTCCCCCTGGCTCCGTCATCTGTTTGCTCATTGTTTTTGCTCTTTGTCTGCTTGTTGTTTTGGTCATTGTCTATTTGTTTTTTCTTTAAGAGACACCGGGAACCAAACCTGGGACCTCCCATGTGGGAGGTGGGCGCCTGACTGCTTGAGCTACATCCATTCCCTGCTATTTTTGTTTGTTTTTGCTCACTATCTGCTTATTGTTTGCTCGTTGTCTTGCTTGTTGTCTGCTCATTGTTTTTGCTCAATGTCTGCTCATTGTCTGCTCATTGTTTGTCTTCTTTAGGAAGCACCGGAAATAGAACCCGAGACCTCCCATGTGGTAGGCTGGTGCCCAACTGCCTGAGACTCATCTGCTCCCCATAGTACTTTTTATTGTCATTAAGATTTAAAAACTTTGAAGCAGGTAAAAATGTGGTTGCATCATTGCCTTTCATATTTGAAATGACTTTTGGCATTGGCACCACATGTCTGAGATAAAATGGCCAATCATCATGCATTCTTCTTACAAAAATGTTCATTTATATCTAGTTGTAATTAAAAATAAATTGTTAAACTATTCAAAAGCATGACTAATGTAATTCAAATCCCATTTTAAAATGGCTTGCAATGCATTGAAATAGCATTTGATTATATGAAAAGAATTCTGCACTTTATCAATAAAAAAGTAGTGCTTTTTCATATTTAAAAGTAGTAGAGGAAGTTAATGCCAACTCTTTTTTAGATTATTGTGCTCTGTTATCAGTTTTGACATTAAGCACTGTGATTAATCCAAAAATAGTTTTCTTTAGAAGTGATCTGCTCAAATATGTAACATTACCATATAAATGATGAGTAGTTAAATTTATTATCAGTAAATGGAAATCCTACTATCACACACACTTAACGTTTCTCTAGAAATCTTATCTATTTCACATGTATTCTTTTACATAATTATAGAAAGACAAATTTAATCTTAATGTGTCAGAAAGTATTATCATCTTGCAAGCAGTACTCCAAGGTTAATAATGTCTAGGAATATAAAGTGTTTTTTGACTGTAAGATTAGTCTTCTTATTTGAAAAAGGCTTTAAATTTCATTTCAAAGGAGATTTCACGCCCCATGAAATTTAAACTATGACATTTAGAAAACATTCACTTTATTATAATGCACTGAAAAATTATAGTGCAAGTTCTTCTTGTTCCTATCCATCAAAACTGTTGTTAGAAATGTAAAGGGAGTATATTCTTAGGTAAAAATTATGTGATATGCTGAAAAAAAATCAATGCCTCCAACTGTTCATCCTGAAGTTAGGTAATTACTTCTTCAATTATGTTACAGAATTCTTTGAAAATACATCTTAAAGCTGTTTTCAGTAGAGTTTATGTTTAGATAACCTTTTGTTCATTGGGTTTTCCTTTCATCCAAAAGTTTTATGAAATATGCTGCATTTTTAAAAATAAGTTTTGAGAAAATCTTTTTTTTAATGTAATCCTCATATTACTTCTAGGTCACAAACGAATACAAAAATCATAAGGCATAAGAAAATGTGACACTTTTAAATAGTAATGCTGAAATTTCATTTGCCATCACTCAGCATTTTCAGATATTTTTGCTAATGCTCAACTTTGGACTTGAATGTCTTCTTTTTAAGGCTTTCCTTTTCAAAAGTAAATATTTCTGAACAATATTTAAATCTATGGAACTTATATTAGATTCCCACAAAATTTAGTCCATGACGGTAGAATTTTATTCTTTAGTTTTTATGTCATATTCACCAGGACCTGAAATTGCACTTTAATTTTCATTTTGTTATTTAAGAAATTAGAAACTGACTTGATCTATTAATGATTTCTAAGATGGTCCTAAGTGATACAAATCACACTATGAGTAGCACTGGCAAATTGCAGGTGTTAGGCCCCAAAGCTGGCATTTGGGGATAACTAGAGATGTAGAGAAAAAAACTTTAACACAGGAGTCAGGCCAAACTTACATTTACTATGTCTGCAGACAGGAGCCAAGCAACTCAGATGTGACTCCCTGTGCTGCAGTTTTACTCTTGCTTAAATACCTAAGTTATTACTTAGCATTTGCTTTGCTTTTACATTAATTTTTATGCATAAGGATGACCATACATAGTTATATAATTGTATGATTAATATGTACAGGAAATCATTTTGGCACATATGTTGCATGATCAAAAAAGAGGCAGATAACTTTACCCCAGGGTGGGAATTTTACTATGTTAATTAAGCAAGTTGAAGTAAAGACAGCAAGGGGCTTCTTCTGTGCAGGTCTGGCCAATCAGTTGAAGCTGGTTTTCATACTTCATTGCTTCAACAGGATGTTCTTGACCACAAGAAATGGAATTTGGCACTAAAAGAGGGTTGACTCTCATTACCTTTTAATTTACATATAATTTTTTCCTTCAGATATTTTCTTTCAGATATTTGGTCATCCTACGTCCATCACAGGTACTCAATAAAAATTAGTTGAATGACTACATTGATGGCATTAATACATGTCAGAATAATGTGTGTTGTACCTATTTTAGTATTAAATAGTAGTGACTAAATGATATTCTGATAGATAAGATGTGTGTCTACATTTCATATTTGTAAAAATCTTATTATTGTAAATAAGGAAAGCTCATTTAAAAAACAAACAGAAACAAAACCCAACCTGAAGTATTCACTTTCTTTCTTGTCCAAATTCAGAACAAAATGACAAATTACTTATCAGAGAAGTATATGAGATGCTGTATTACTAGTGAAGCTGATTGGCCCATAGTCAAAAGTGTTAGCTAATCTTTGACAGTCCAGACTGACCTACCTTTCGGATTTCAAAAAGAATTGAACAATAATAATTACCCAGACCCTGCAGCTAAGAGCCTATAAAAATGTTACCTGGCTGCTGAACAGGTCAGGGGAGAAAATAAGTCTCTGAAAAGTAGTCACAACTAGATGGTTATTGTGCAGATTTGCAACCCAAATTTACTTGAGTTGGGTCATCCAAAAATCCTGGAGTAGAGTCATGATGTTATTTTGAAGAGGATCTAGATTTTTAGTGTCCCTAGGATGCTGGTAGAAGCACATAGGAATCCTCTCTTAAGAACGTCACTTTTATTTTAGGTCTCAAATATCAACTACAAAAAATATTTAAAGAAATGAGCAGCATCTAGTAAAAACTAAATATACACACAAAGAAGAAAAGGCTTAATAAGAAAAATATTGAGAGCTGAAATAGTCCTCCAAATATTTAATACATTGGAAATATCAGACACAGATGGAAAAACAACTACTCTTTCTATATTCAAAAAAAGTAAAAAAGGCAAGCTTGTATATATCTGAAGAGAGAGACACACACAGAGAGAGAGAAAGAAAACTACCAAAATTGACCAAGACAATTTGAAGAAGTAATAAATAGAACTTCTATAAATAAAAATTATAATAATAAAAATTGAAAAATCAATGCATGGGTTTAACAACTGATTATATGCAGTTGAGGAGAGAATAAGATAGAAGAAAAGTAAGAAGAAATTAACCAGCACAGATTTCAAAGAAAGCATGGGAAGTTAGTTGGATCATGACTAGAAGAAGAAGAAGAAGAAATGAATGACTTTCCAGAACTGATGGAAAACATCAATCTATAGTTTCATGAAGCCAAATGAATCTTAAGCAGTACAAATACAAAGAAAGTTGCCTTTAGGCACATTGTGATGAATCTTAAAGTCACCAAAGAAAAAGAAAAATATTAGAAGTCACCAGAGGGGGAAAAAGGCAGATTACCCCCAAAGAAGTTCTAATTAGACTGATGGTTATCTTGTCATCAGCAATAATGTTCACCAGAAGAGAGTGGCCTGACAATTTCAATTTTAGTACATAGAACTAAAAATCTCTGTCAATCCATTAGTATCCAGCAAAATATCTTTCAAGAATAAATATGTTCTCAGATAAAGAAAAACTGAGAGGATTTCAAGAATAAATATGTTCTCAGATAAAGAAAAACGGAGAGGATTCCAGCAGTGGATCTTTGCTAAAGTAAGTAACAAAGAAATAAAAAAAATAAAGGTGGTCCATAGTTGGGTAAATCAGAATGGCTACTGACTGTAAACACCAACAATAATAATAATCATGACAGAAAATAAAAATTAAAGCACTTAAACAAGGTTGGGATGAGAGTAAGTGGAGATAAGATATTCTAAAATAATTGATCTAGGAGGAGGAAAAATTTATTGATTAAAATTAGAAAAATTAAAAATTCATGTAATAATTTATAGGTAAACTGATAAAAGGAAAAAAAAGAATGCATAACTTACAAACTGTTTGAAGGAAAACATAGAAGGATGAAACATATTCATCAATCCAAAATAGGAGAAGAAAGGGGTAGAAAAAGTAACATGTAGAAAGTCTAAAATAAGATGGTAGACTTAAATGTAGATAGATGAGTAATTATGTTAAATGTGAATTATCTAATTGCTCCAAGACACAAAAACTGTTAAGTCAAACTGAATGAAAAAGCATTATAAAAGATGCATTTAAACCATAAGTAAATATAGAAAATTTAAAAGCTGAAGGATGGATTATAAGACAACTATGCAAATTCTATCCAAAAGAAAGCTTGTGGAGTTATTTGAAAGTCAGACAAATTCGCATTTATGGAACGCATGTTTACGAGAGATAAAGTTTAAATTTGTATGTCTCTAAAAAACATCAAAATACACAAAGAAAATATAGACCAGAAATGAAGGGGAAACTGACAAATCCACAAAAATTATAGTAGAATTTAATAAATATGTCTAAGTAATTGATGGAAAGCTGACAAAATCCAGTAAAAATATAGAAGATATATAGGACTTGGTTAACAAACACAATGTAATGGGCAGATAGAGAACATTACATCACTAAATTTAGAATGCACACTTCAGGCACATATAGTTAACAAAAGTATAAATAGAATACTTCTATAACTTTAGAAACTAAAATCACAACTAAGAATCCATGTGTCAAAGAATAAATCATTATAAACATATAAAATATATTTGAAGAAAATTATAATGAAAATACTAGTATGTACTGAATTATTAGGGAGCAGCTAAAACATTACTGATTTAGAAAATAAGAGAAACTGAAAATTAATAAGATAAGCATCATTCTTATCTCATAAGTTATAGAAAGAAATGCAAAACGAATTCAAGTAAAAGGGGGGCATAAGAATAATGTAGAGTAAAGCAGAAATTAATTTTATAGAAAGAAAAAAAACTAGAAAGTTTGAACTAAGCCAAAAGATGCTCCTTTGAAAATGTTAGTAGACTGAACTAGATTGCAGTGATGGTGATCAAGAGAATAATACAGGAGACATAATTAACTGATACCTGGAGTGGAAAAGGGAACCTAACTCTAGATATAGATATCTTAAAAATTAATATGAGGATATAATTAACAACTTTTGGCCAATACATTTGTCTAGATAAAATTGACTAATTCTTAGAAGAAAAGATATAGCTTAGCAAATCAAAGAAAGTGGCAGCCTGAATTAGGAGTAAAAATCTTCCCACAAGAGACAACTCCAGGTTCTATGGACTTCAATGTGCTATTACTATAGAAAAAGATAATGCAAAACATATAAATATGATGAAATACAAATTAAGACGCTTAAAAATCATCTCTCATGCTTACAGATGGTGTGATCAGATTGTTGTGAAGTTACAGGGCCTTGGGCTGTAAAGAAGCAGATGCTTACTGTCGAATTCATGACCGTCTCACCCAACCATGAACATCTCCATTCTCTGCATCTTAATCCTCAATCGTTCTTCTTTGTCACAACATTAAAGAACTAAATGTCAGGACATATGCATGCAAGCACATTAGGCTTTCTTTGGACTTTTATGAGATACAGAGTATGAAAAAATACGGATGTGTCATACTTACGAGTCAAATCTGGCAACTCGTAAAGATACGGATTTTAAAATAGAATAAAATCAGTTTAGAAGGAACATCAGATCTAATCTTTGGATTTTAAAACCATATATACAGCTAGATATATATAATTATATAAATTTATATAAATACATCTATATGTATATATATTTAAAATATGTTGTACAGTTGTGCACAAATCAACAAGGCATTTGTTGCAACTGGCTAATATATTCCCATGATTATTGAAGAAAATAGCAGGCATTAGTGCACAGAAAATCTGTTCTTTTGGTTTCATCACTAACAAAAAGTGCCTCATCATAAAAATGCATTTGGTTTTTAGAGTGCCATATTGCTTAAATTAGAGGACTCACATTGAATAAATGAATGCATTTTATCTGAAACAAATGTCATTACATTTATCAGTTTTAACACAGTTGGATACAGAACTTCCATTTTTTAGTCATTCCAGTGGATCTCTGAATTTTATATTCAAACTTTTAATACAGTTTTTGAGTTTTGTGTGACTTGAATTTTTAATCTTTCTGTAAAATACTTAACTTAAATGGACATGGTATATGCGTATCTTTTCTTCAGATACCAGATTTGATATAAATGTTGTAACATAGGTGTGTAGCTAGAGATCCTGGATGAAACTGGCTTCCTTTGTAATTCTGTATGAGGACTTAATGAGTACAAACCTGTGTCATGCCTGTGTGCATACCCAATTAAATACTGGAAATAAAATTTGTTTTGGTGAGAAAAAAACATGTGAATGATCATGGTGGGTCAATTTTATTTTTCATGTTTCTGCCTCCAAAAAGTTCAATCATATGAAAGAAAGGAAATAAGAGTTATTTAGAATTTAAAAATATGTAAATTTGGCACCTTGCTATGGGTTCAGCTTTTTAAGACATGCAGGAATTTCCATTGATAGCCATATGCTACCTTCTTCCTTACCCAGAACTTGAAAGTAATTTCTTAAAAATTATTACTTGATCTTGCTTCACAGTGACACGACAAAACAATACAAAAATGGGTAAATAGTGATTAAAATAATAATCATACTAATGGTTCATGTTTGCTGAGATGCTTAATATAAAGGTCAACACTGCGCTAAGCACTTTAATAATAGCTAACATTTGTTACTGTGTCTCAGGCACTTTATATGGATTCTAGATATTTAGTTTCACACCCATGGTTATGAAGTTATTAATCGGCAAAAGTGAGGTTCAAACCCAAGGAGTCATATTTAAGGGTAGTGGTTCTCAACTCTGGCACAAATCATAATCTTCTGTAGGGTTTGTTATAATATAGATTGCTGGGTCCTCCTTCAGTAGGTCTGGGGTGGGGCCTAGGAATTTGCATTCCTAACAGACTCCCAGGTGAAGCTGATGCAGCAGGTCCAGGGATCACACGTTGACAACCATTGTTCTAGGACCTGTACTCTAAAGCACTGTGTTGTTGTACCTCCCTCCGGCATCACATTTAATCCTATCAATACTCCATGATATATACCCTTGTTATCTCCATTTCTGGACAGAAAATTTGAGAATGAGAAAGTTTAAGTATATTACTCAAAGTTAAGCAGCTAGTATTAGGTGTGTCAGAGTTTGAACCCATGTCCGTCTCCATCCAATTTCATGGATTGTGTATATGTTTTTGTGTGTGTATGTGGGGGATTTGGTTTGTTTAAAACAGTTTAATATAGATTTTAAAATTATAATTGAAATCCAATGGGTATGGTATCCATGAGGCATCTCTATGAAATGATTTCTTAGAGCATGGTCTAAAAACTCCTGAAGAACCAACCTTTTAACAACCACTTCTAACGAAAGCTTAAAAGAACCAACACCAGCCTGTTCATTGCTAGGAATCCCTAAAGGAAAACCAACCAGCAATTTTTAACTTCCTTCTAATTGTAGATACTTATTGCTACTCATAATGTTCAGCGTGTTCTGGAATATTGTTCATTTTGATCACTTCTTAATTTAAATATTTTTTTTCAATTCAAAACCAATAAATGATTAAGAATGGTGGGAGAAAATTAGCTTTCCAAATTATAACTTCTCTATATTAAATGACAACTCAGAAGAGCTTACTAAACTAAAATAATTCTGAAATTTATTTAGAAATTTTGGGGAAGAGGAAACCATGAAATTGTAGACTTTGATGATTCTATGACTAAAAATTCTTGCATATTTCTTTCCCACTGGATTTTTGAACTCTAGTTCCTAGTTTTTGGAGATTCCAAAGTGATTCACTTGAAAGGATCAAAGGCTTTAACATTTATCATGGCTGTTGCCTATTCTTCAATTTTTTAAAGTACGTCATGACTTTTAGATCAAAGCCTTCTGTAAGCAGGTGGTCTTCCTGCTTAAAAGGTAGTATGATGTGGTGGGAGCATTTTAAAAGTCCAGGGGGTGTCCCACTTGGACAAATGCTGCTATGTTAGAGACTTAGGGGATAAAAGAGCTGTATCTTAGAGTTCATAGTTGCAGTGTTTATTTTGGTATTTGAAGCTGTCAGTAAATAACTTTGGTATTATTAGTAAATATTTTGCTTAAATGTATTAATTCATATTCAAAGGAAATTCCTATTGTAAATGTAGCCAAACGGTAGGGTATTTTAGCTTTGCTGTTTAGATATAGACTGATGTATGCATTAAGCCCACAGTAAGCTTTGGGCTAGAACAATGTGCTTTACCAGCTACTTCCATTATCACTTCTCTTTGAAACACCTTTAAAAACAAGCTTATTCCAGGGAAAAGCAAACTTTACACTGTACTGTTATTAATATTTGAGTGCTATTTAAAATGCATGTTAGGATATTTTTCACTCTGATCTGTAATTTAAAAGGTCTTCATTTTTATTAACTGATTCAAAAGACCTAAAAAATGAATTTCGAATCTTGTGATTTAAAAAAGGAAAAATTTTGAGAAAATTTGAACTCACTTCAACAGTTCTTCATTCTAGGTACAACCACTTTATTTTTTTGGGGGGTGGTAAAGGATTGGGGACTCCTTGAGGAAATATTCCTTAGGATTCTACAGAAAAGTACAGCTCTTTACACTTCCCGGTATCAACTAGCAAAAAGCCAGTTTTACATGGGACAAAAGGGTTCTTTTGTGCTATCTCTGGCTCCATCATTAGTAGAGTCCTGAGAGTGATTTTCACAGCAGAAGCAAAATACATTATTTCCCCCTGAATTTTCTAAGAAAGAATAGCAGATCAGAGCAGGAACAGGCACTTCTTGGCCTTGAGTAGATCTCAGCCTAACCTTCCCTGCAATTAAAAAAAAATTTTTGTAAATTCTTTCCTGAACTTTTAGGAAACTCTCCCTATGTCCCTATTCCCCTAAATTCTTAGAGTAGTGACAACTGTGAATCGATATAATGCCTCATGGCTACCTTGCTCTTAATGACCAAATAGATTGCCCTTGGAATTTTTTCCTCAATTCCGAGTTCATGCATCATTTTAAGGAGATTTAAGCTTCATCTCTAGTTTAATAAGAAAGCTAGTGGGGCCGGCTCGATAGCCCAGTGGGTAGGGCGCCGGCATACCACATGGGAGGCCCTGGGTTCGATTCCCGGGGACCTCTCCTAGCGGGCAGACCGCCTTGAGAATGGCAAGCCGCCGTGGGCGGGCCGGAGCCGCCGTGGGCAGGGCAAGAAGCTGCCACGGACAGGGCAAGAGCCGCCACGGGCAGGGCAGGTCGCCCGCGGATGGAGCGCAGCCAGCCACCC
>PVKH010004418.1:0-23393 GCA_004027955.1 Chaetophractus vellerosus
CGGCTCCACTCCATGTTTTGCGGGCAGCAGTCCTCCATGTTTTTGCAGGCTGCCGGCTTCCGCAGTTCGCAGGCAGCAGCTCCGCTTTTCACAGGTGACTTTGCCCGTGGGGGCTCCGCCCTGCCCGTGGCGGCTTTTTGCCTTGCCCACGGCGGCTCTGCCCCGCCCACGGCGACTTGCCTTTCTCAAGGCCGTCTGCCCACTTGGAGAGGTCCCCGGGAACCAAACCCGGGGCCTCCCATGTGGTACCCCAGTGCGCTCCTTCATCCACTGAGCTATCTAGCTGGGCCCCAGAATGACTTTCTTATCAACATCAATAATGAAGAGAGGATAACACTAAAGACTCTAAAAGTAATAATAAGTGAATATTTATGCCAATAAATATGTGATGAAATAGACAAACTCCTTGAAATATATGAATTAGTAACATGGCCCAAGGAGAAATAGAAACTTGAACATATTCATATAAATAAACAAAATTGAATTTGTAATTATAAAGGTTCCCACCAAAAACTCCAGGCCCCTGATAGCTTCACTGGTAAATCCTATCAAACATTTAAGGAAGAGATATTACTAAAAATAAGGAGTAAGTGACACCCAATAACTGAATTTACATGGCCAGTATTACCCTGATTCCAAAATTAAAGACCACAGAAAGGATTTATATTACTATACAGATACAAAATTCTTAAGAAAATATTGCATATTATATATACACATATATATGTAATCCATATGTGTATAAATGCATATGTATTTAATATTCTAACATGTTAATACATCATTAACAAGTGGTTTTCATCCCAGGAATGCAAGGTTGGTTTTCTTTTTATCACCATGCTTTCACATTCTAAATAATTTCAGTGATTGAATATTCCTCTCTGTAAAAAATTTCTTTGGTCTAAGTTTTAATCAATTGCTGCAGTTTCTTTTCAGTTTTAGAAACTGAAAGCTTAGTACTTTTACTTTTACTAGTTCTAATTATCACATCTTCCATTATTCATCCTTTAATAACATTGCATTTTACATGGAAGTTAAATCAGAGAACCTCCAGTTATACATTAGGTTTTTGAAACACAAGGACTCGTTTTGTAAGTTTGCAACCTTTCAAAATCTTCAGAGCTTGATTTTATCTCAGATGTAGTTCTCATGTCCACAACTTCTGTGGAACTATAAATTCCTGGGTTTAAATAGCAGATATGAAATAAATAATGATCAGATAGTGAATGTAAATATCAAAACACAATTTGAGTACCTTCAATTCTTTCATTATATATGTTCTCTTGTAGATTTTTGTATTTAGTGTTTAAAAGACTTAAACAATGCAAACTGTAGATTTAATATTTTGGGTGGATGAGAACAAAATTTAATCCACATGTATAAGTTTCATTTCATGGTTATGACTAAAAAATAATTTAGCTACCTAGAAGGGGTGGGGTACTAAAAATGAACTCTCCCAGGTGCTTAGTATGCTAGGTATGCATAGCAGAGAGTTCCTTAACTGAGCTCCTTTAGGCCTTCATTTATACCTCTCATGTTAAAGCCTTCCAGGTTTATTCCAATTCATCTGTTTTTATCTCTCCCTGTGGACTCCGAGCTTCTTGAAAGTAGTGGAATTGTTTTATTTATTTCTGTCTCTGTAGTACATACCCAGTTCCTAAAACCTAAAAGAAGATCACTAAATGAATGGCCTAATGAACTATAAGCCAGGAGGATACAAGAATGTCTGGGAAACCAAGAGTCAAAGTGTTATGATTTCATCCTTCTTGTCAGACTGTTCTTTGAGAAGAGAATAGAAACCAGAGACTACACACACTGAAACCAGAACTGTGAAGCTGGCGCTGGGTGATTTCATGTACATGCAGTCAGCGGCATTCCTGAGTCAATAATAAGGCAGCTTCATCTACCAGGAGGCAAAGACCATTTGGTTAGTCCTTTTATAACAGAATATTTCTTTCCTCTTGGCTTCAGCACTTCCTATTCCCTTTTAGAGTATCAATATCAGCAAGAATGCACAGTGCCTTCAAGAGCAGGTATAGTTTTCCTGTCATATTGAAATACCTAAGAATTCCTATACGGCTGGCATTTTCAACTAGAAAATTTCATAGCTCACTTTTGAAACATGACTTCTCATTGTGAGTATTTTAAGGTGTAGAGAAGGCATTAGAAGGGATTATGAGGTCAAACCACTGATGGATAATCAATTCTCTACACTCTCCAAATGATGCCAGGATCCGGTATAGAAAGGGCACTATGGTGTCATGATTAAATATGAATATCATTTCTGCCTACAAATGTTCTATGGGGGATGAATGAAGATAATTCACTGTAGCAGAGGCTACAAAAGAAATTTTTAAAGAAAGTCAAATAGTCTTGCTACAGGCTGACAATTTGTCCAGTTTCTTCAAGTACAGGTCAGCAACATTGGCTCTTCAGAGGGGAGGGAAGTCTTGTACACCAGGGACTCAGCAGGTCTGCAAGTTTCTTTTATTAGTAGAAGTTTTTAAAATCACACTAGATTTTATGTGGTCTCAAGAAGCTTATGAGTCAATGAAGCAAAATTTCAGCATAATTTTTCTCTTTTGGGAAGACAGTGTTAATAGTCAGGGTTACAGTGAAATTTTAGTGAACTCCCATTGCATGAGGCAATTAAAATCATCATCATTTTGCTATCTTCTTGGAAACGTTTTTCAAAGTTTTATAGGAATGGGCTCTTAGAAAATAGTAGAGTTTATCTAGGAGATAGAAATAAATTATTTTACTTACAAATGATCCGAAAATTCAGGTTTAGCTTGAATATTTGATTTTTTAAAAAATTCACTCACATTTTACATTAGTGTCAATATGGTACTGTGGAAAAACCATGGTCTTTTGAATCAAAGGAACCTTGACCAAAACTCAGTATTGCTACTAACCAGCCTAGATGAGCCTGGGCAAGCATTCTGACATTTTCAATTTCTAGATTTATCATTTATAAAATGGGAATATTCATACCTGCCTTATGAAACTGTTTTTGAGAATTAAAAGAGATAATATATGTAAAGTACTAAACACGGTGACTGGCACATGGTAGGGGGATATTACCTGTTAGTTTCTTCTTATTCAGACAGGGGAAGCACCATTCTGTGGCAGCATCTTCTCTCTCATCCCTCCCATCCTCCACTTCTACTCATCAACGTAAGACCTTAACGTGAGTATGAATGAGTGTCCTCTATCACTAGATGGTCCTTCATTTTATCTATATCTTTTTCACCTCCCAACTAAAAGAATATAAATTAAGGGAAAGGATGCTCTGAACTCAGCAGCTCAAGATTACAAGGGGAAGACCAGAAGGAAAAGCACAGAGAGGGATGTACCAGGCAGGCTGAAAGGTCACAGACATCAAGTCCTAAACCGATACCTTCCTGATGTTATTCACTTGAGTATATTTCCGCTGTTATCACCCAAGGATAAAGGGAGTTGCTTCTTCAAATATTTTATTCATGAAATGTATGACTCACCTGTTTTATGGTTCCCACGGGGGCACTCCCTCACGGTGTACTGAGCAATTCAGCACAACTACAGTGTGGCCATAGTTTTTCCCAACCACCCCTCTTATGAGTTTCAAAAGAACACTTGACTCATTGTTGCATCAATGTGAAATAGCAATATGTTTTAGCTTGGTGCAAATCAAATCACATTTTGATTAGGTTTTTCCAAACCATTCCTGAGAAACTTCAGACTTATCTCTTGTCTAGTTTTCTTGCTGGCTACTTCAATAAGAAGGTTGAGGAAACCTAAAGTGAGTCCCTCTGACTCGCTCCACATTTCTCCCTATCTTCACAGGTTCTCGTCTCAATTTTCATAACTTAGAGGAAAAATTTAGCTCATTTGTTTTCCTTCTGAATCTCAGTCTTTCTTGTTTACACTGTGCAATAACCTCATGAGTAATCTCTCAGCCTCTGATATATTCACATTAAGAACAATTTCTCTAATTAGACAAGTCAGAACATGTCACCCTTCTCTTCAAATATTTAAAATAGCTGTGGTCTAAAAAAAAATCCCCAGATCTTCATCATGACATGTAGAACTCACCATGCACGAGTTCTGTCTTCTTCACCAATATCAATATCAATATCTTTTATAGATTCCACACTTTTTATTTTATTGGATAATTTTCAAGATCTTAACCCTTCTATGGACTTCTTCACCTCAATGCTTTTGCTCGTGATTATTTCCCCTTCAGCTTTATAGATCCTCAATCCTCTTTCTTAGACAATCAGGTGTCAAGGTTAATGCAAATCCACCCCTTTTCAGAATTTTTCCCTGGTTTTCCAAGGTGAAATTACTTACACCTTCCTCTGTCTGTATACTTTATGTTGCATCTATCTCAGTTATAAGTTTTATCACATTCTTCTTTGTATTTACCTGTTTCTTCTCTCTTTCTCTTCATGAGGCTATGGCTCATTGATGTTTGAAAGCAAGGGTTAGCCTTCTGCTTTCCTAGAATACACAGGACAATGCTTTTATTTCAGCAAGTACCAATAAAGGTAAAGTGAATAAGTAAACTCTTAGGGGAATTATTTGTATATTGGTTTATTTGTATTGTCCCTGCTATGACTGACTCCTGGGGCAGGAATTAACATGGTAAAATTGCTGCGCCACTGCCTTGTCTTTCTTTTTTACAATCTGTGAGGGAGCCTATAGGGATGTTGAGGGATGGACAATCCCCGACCAGTGTCCTAAATTTGAAAAAAACATAACTTGGTATTGGAGTAGGAGAAACTGATCCCCAGTCCTTGAGTACCAGAATTATCGTGAAGTCACAATCCCAGGAAGTCTCCAACTCTGTTCTCTCTATGAGGAGATTCCTAGAAGTCTGCCTACCCTCCAGTCACTTGCAATTCTATCAGGCCAGATTGGGTAGATTCCTGAAGTGAATGCAGACAATGAGACTTGAAATTTTAGGAAAAACTAGAGTCTTCTGTCAGGTGAAGTCAAAACCAGTAAGGAACAAGGAGAGTGAATGATTGCATAAGATATTTATGTTTGTCTTATTTGACCTCTAAGGGACAGGATTTATTGTACGAAATCCTGGGATGCCTGAAGACACAGTTTCTTAGTCGGCCAGGTAAGTATTAAGCTCTTTCAAATCTATGTTTCCAAAATATTACCTGGTTGATTAACTCCATCACCATTGCCATTTTTTATCCATTGACTTAGGAATTTACTGCTAGCAGAGGCAAGGTTCCCACAGAAAGTTGAGAGTGGAGGCCACCTGGTTGAATCAGCCCTTATTTTGTGGGATAGATGAGCAAGCTTGGAGAATTCCCCATTTTCTCATCTCACAAGACAAACTGAGTACTAATTCTATCAGTGTGTCTACCTTAGGAATCCAAGCTAGTTAACCCAAGAATCCATGAGTGATCCAAGAATGTTTTCCTAGAATGGGGTAGCACTGCAATGTCTTCCTGGACTAAATCTTGTGCTAGTTTCTGGAATTAGGCTCTACTGTAGCTGACAACATTTTACCCTTGCTTTAGCTGGGGTATCACTTCTCAGCTATCTTGATCTGAGCTAAAGAATCGTATATCTTGCTTCATACATGGTATTCTTTCTGACAGGGGAACCGAAAAATAGAATATAGCCAGGAAATGAAGTACAGGGAGGGAAGGGAGAAAGACATTTCTCCACTTGAGTAAATGCTCCTAAGGTGCTCTCTGAGCCAGGCCATTGTTAAATAGGTCTCTTCTCTCTTGCTTCCATCAGTTCTTTGGAGACTTCCTGTGGGACCCCATGACTATAAATCTCAAGAAGTGGGTAAATGCATTCTATTACTTCTGCTTCCAGTCCTCACAGACAGACTTTCTGTGATGAAGTACCATCACAAGTTTCCAAGAGAGCTCTCTTGCCACAATATGGCACTAGACTGCTCTACAGGAAACACTCCTGGAACACTGCAGGTGTTCAATAAACATTTGTTTAATGAATGCTATTGAATTAATGAATCCTTTGCCCCAAGTAACACTGGAATTGTAGAAAAATCCTAATCAGCAATTTACTCTGCTACCAAGGTAGCACATGTGGAGACAAGTTCTGCTGGAAGTTCTCTGTACTTTCAGATGTAGAGGGGCCACAACTTCAGGACAAAGATCTTCAGGTATGTGTCTGACCCAACTGTTATTTCTAAGCCAGTGCCTTGCACAGCTGTTCTCTGACCTAGAACAGTAACTTCCTCACATAGAGTTTAGATGGCAAGATGGCAAAAATAATCTCCACTGAAGAAAATGCTAATCAGAGCCTGAGGGAAAATGAAAAGTAGATTGATCAAGAGCCAGAAAAGATTCATGTTTGGAAAGAAGAAAACAGAGGTGCAGAAATGAAGTTATAAAACTTTCTAAAAGTCAAATGAATTTGGTTTCAACTATGTATCTTTTTCTAATATACCAGTGCATCAAAATGAACCTCTGTCATCATTTAATTCACGTATCACAATGCCACCCACTTGTGTTTGCCCAAGACCGTGGAGTTAATTTTAGAGAATTAAAAAATGTGTTTAGGACTCAGTTGCTTTCTCACTTCACCAAAAACTGCTAATAATTGATTAAACTATGCTGAAGTTATTTGAACTTTTGGGGGAAAAATAGCTATATAAATGCAATGTAACTCTTAAACTATTGCTGATAGCAATCACAAATTTAAGAACTAGCAATACTACTTCTACTATTAATGACTTTATTCTTCAACCTACAAACCACAGTTAGTGTGTTGATTCTTCACAGGACTCCTCCCACAATAATAGGAACTGATAGATGGCTTTACCCCTTACCTGGATAAGATAAAAGAATTGTGATCATCATTACTAAAGTGAAACATTTTTTTAACCAATGTAAGACATGTTTCTCATCTATAATATCTGAAACACTAATTTTCAAAGAGAAGTGTCCCCAACACTTGACCATGCTGGGATTCCTGGAAACTAAAAACAGGCAGTGCCTTTGTTAGGAACTTGGTTTATTTGCTTCCTCAAATAAGGGGCTGTTTTCACATTGGCTTCTCCATTTACTATAATTTCAAATTGCAACCAAGTTGTTCTGGGATAATGACTAATATGTCTCCTCAACCATAATCTCACTTCCCCCTCAGGGGGTATCCTCCATAATCCTGTGTACTTCCACTATAATTGAATAGGCCTTATCTCCTTTCTCCTTTTCTTTTTTTCTTTTTTTCCTTCTCAATCTCCCCTTCTCTCTCTCTCTCTCTCTCTCTCTCTCAGATACACAGATACACCTTTTTCTGTTTCCCAGGTCTTATCCCATCCTGACCCTTCCTTCCCTCTGTAAATCTTTACACTCTTCTTTCTTCTCTCCACATGTCCTTTCATTTTTCTGTCATGCAAAAACTCAGAAAATGATTTTAATGCCATTAAATGAATTCCTATATTTTTTATTCAATATTTTATTTCTCTAGTATCTGGTGGCTTTTGAAGAATAGACTAAAATCCCTAGTAATAAAATGTCATCCTTTTTAGGAGAAGCTATAAAATTTTAAACATTTAGAAATAGTGATGGGACTATGCTACATCTTTACATGAAAAGAAAAATTCTTCATAAAAGGTAGTAACTATGGTCCTTAACTTCACATGGAAACTGTCATATAACTTAAAAGTACAACTCTATCTTGATACAGGTTTTCTCAAAATCTTAGTGCAGTCTTAAGCTTTAATAACTTCAAATGTCTAAATACTACGAATCTACAGGAAAGATCAGTTTGAAGTTTAATATTTATACTTCTTATGAACATATGAACTTTGGTGAATTTTGAAAATTAAGTTTTTTATTTTAATTCATTCCTTCAGTCACACTGATTAAAGGTGGCAAATATTAACTGAAACAAAAAAGTAAGTGCAAAGACAGGCAAATAATTCCATTTCAAATTATGTTTTTGTAAATCCATAGACTTTTTATTTCTGAAATTATTAAAGTTTAAACTACACTAAGACATTTGGAATATTCTGTATGGCTCTTGGAACTCTGAATTGCAAGAAATTTTCCAAACCCATTTACATTTGTAACATTTCTCATTGCCTTTTTTTCTTTTTCTTTCTTTTTTTTTTTATTGCCTTTTTTCCTACCAGGAAGATACTCTTAAATAATTTTTCTGATTTTATATATTGTGACATACATGTTAAAACTCTATATTTCCTCGATTCTATAATACCATTGATTGTTAGTAAAACTATAAATTTAATAATAGCTTTTTGCTGTGGTTTCAAAATAATTTTTCTTCTTTAAACCTGACTGAAGTACGTGCTCAATTTCATTTTTCAACTATGTTTTTTCACTTCTTATAATACACAATGACTTGACTTTATTCCATAAATTTTGGATATTATTTTAAACAGGTTATTATATATATTATGTATTATTCCTATATAAGTGAATTAAATTATATTTTTAAGTTTCCAGATCATGTGATGTTATAAATGTTCTATTTCTAATGTTATTTTACACTGGCTTGTTATGTCTGCTCAATTTTGACTTTTTGGAAATTCTTCAGGTTTTCTTTGAGGATAGTCTATGTATTCTACAAATACATAAAATAAATATGAAAACAACCTGCTATGGAACATATGCTAGAGAACTATGTATTATTTTGAAAACTGGAATAGGATAAAGAAATACAATTAGGAATATAACCAGCCTTTCCTCAAAGAATATTACCCACCAACCAGATAAATTGATGAAAGAAAGTTTATTTTTGCAGGCATTTTCCAGATAATTAATGAAGGAATGATGAAATATCACCATTTTACAAACTCAAAGATCATTGGTGGCTAATAATATTACAAAAAGAGAGAAGCTAAACATTACTTGAAATTTTATGGTGTTTAAGATTTATTCGAAGTCTAGGTTGTGGTGGGAGTGTTGTGGTTAATTAATCAAGACTGGCCATAGGGGCCGGCTCGATAGCCCAGTGGATAGGGCACCGGCATACCACATGGGAGGCCCTGGGTTCGGTTTCCGGGGTCCTCTCCTAGCGGGCAGACCGCCTTGAGAATGGCAAGCCGCCATGGGCGGGCCAGAGCCGCCGTGGGCAGGGCAAAAAGCTGCCACGGACAGGGCAAAAGCCGCCACGGACAGGGCAAAAGCCGCTACGGACAGGGCAAAAGCCGCCACGGGCAGGGCAGGTCGCCTGCGAATGGAGCGCAGCCAGCCACCCGCAAACTGAAAGCCGGCTGTGAATGGAAGCAGAAGCCGCCCACAAGCGGGGAAAGCCGCGCCTGCGCAGTGACCAAGTCTCGGCGCGTCGCTGCAACGGGGGGAAGGGGAGATATGTAATAAAATAAATAAATCTTTTTAAAAAAAAAAAAAAAAAGACTGGCCATGAGCAAAATTTCTTAAAGTTGGATTGATATGGGGATTTATCATACTATTCTATCTACATTTATATAATAAGCTTTTTAAAATATTTAAAAGTTGGATGAAGTTACATTATTTATGAAGTGGACTTGAGAATCTAAGAGGTATATTAAAGTTTCTAAAGAGTAGACAAAGTTTAATGTCTCTAAAACTATGTATGTAGCCTGTAAAAATGTTCTTTCTAGCCAAATTTTTACCAACTCAAGCATATTATTTAAAAAGAAACTATTTCAGATTTTAGTTTATGAAAACAAGTAATTTTCATCAAAGATCATTTGTATATCTATGATTATGAAATATGGACTCAATATTATTTCATTTTTATAACCTTTAAATTGCTGTCATAAAATTTGAACACTTTTCATTTTTACACTGTAGTTATTTTCTCATTATAAATCTTTTTAAGTGATTCCTTTTGATATCTACAATAAAAAGCAATGTAAATGTAAAATTCAATATCTAATGTGGTGAGCTGGAGAAAAATAGCTTGTAATTTGCTTAGTAAGTGAAGCAAAATAGTTAATGATTTATTATCAGGTTTTATATTGTATAGATAATCCGTGACATGAATCTTACTATATTTGAATAGTTGTGGCGGACAAATCACTTTCCATGACTTCTCTATAGTAGTAAAGGAATAGTGCTTATCCTTCACTGATTCCAGAATGGAATCTATTTGTCACTTTTGTCACTTTTGACATGACATAACTGAGTGATATTAGGATATAATAAGCTTCCTCTAACCATTTTGAATGTCTGTATTAAGGAAGGCAAAAAAATGGAAACAAATAAGAATCAATAGTAAGGACCGTGAAGAGAAGATTGAAAGGCTTAAAAATATAAACTGTAGGGTGTTTTATGTTTCTTTGAGATTTCAAATGTATTTTACATGTGTGAGTATAATATTAATGTGAAATCCACAGGTCTTAGACAAAGAGAACTACAAAAATGTGCTCTGAATTGTAAATTATATATCCATACATAGAGAATGAGAAAATAAAATACTGTAAAGATGCTGATTTATTTCAAAATAATTTAAAAGTTTAATGTAAAGCATAATAAATTTCTAAGCAGATTTTTTTAAGTTTACAAAAATGATTTTGAAATATTTCAGAGAAAATGAACATTTTGGAATAGCTAAAATAATAATCATAAAGTTTTACTTTCTCTGCCAGGTAATGAATATTACCTGTACTTAAAATAGTTTAGTCTTAGAAATAAGAACAGATCAACAGAGCAGAATAAAACCTTGAATTTATCATATATCTATCAATATCTAGATCTCATATTTATGCAATCAATTGCTATCAATGAATGCTCTATATAATGGAAGAGGGAAAACATCCAGCCAAATATGCAGAAAATAGTATTATTCAATAAGTACTAGTCTTAATAGCTCTATAGAAGGAAAAAGATGTTTAGATCTTCATTTAAAAGTTTTTTTATGTGAAAATATACCATATGAATGGTGGAAGTCCTTATAGCAGTAAGAGTAGCTATTTCTGAACTTTAAAAACAATTGAAGAAATGTTGAAAAATAGGTAATATGAAAGCTAAAATTTTCAGCATGTCAAAAACATCCCAAAAAGAAAGCGGGAAAATATCTGTAGGTTAAAAAGACACATTACCCTAACATAGAAAATACTTACAGTAAAATTATATGAACTCGGCTGAAGCACCAATAGATAAATCGGCAAAGTAGTTGTAAAGATGAACTACAAAGTTGGAAATATTCATGTTTAAGAAATATCTTCGACTTGTAATAATCAAAGTACTAATTAAAATAGCAATGATAAGCCATATTCGTAAGAACCTGTCTTTCTAGGACATCGTTGAATAGGTGTGGAAAATCTGTGTTTTTAACAAGGGTTCCCGGTCATTCCATGAAGCTGGTGATCCCAGCGAGTGATTGGAAATCACTGAACACACCCACCTATTTTACCCCATTTAGATACTGTTATACTTGCTGTAACTCTCCATATACTCTACATCATTCATTTATTCAATAAAAAATATTGAGTGCTAAATATGTTCCAGATACTGCTATAGATACTGGAACAGCAGCTAACAAAATGGAGACAAATCCTTCACAGAAACATGATGGTGGAGGGTACACTAGTAGAAATGAGGGATATGTAGTGCTCCCTGAGAAAATGACATTTAAGGAAAGACTTGAAGGTGGGAAGGGGGTAGTCCATGTAGATAACTCAGGGAAGAACATGCCAGCCAGGGGCAAAAGAATAGTACCAAGGCCCTGAGGCCACTACTGCTTTTTAAAGAGCTTCCCAGGTGATTCCAATGGGCAGCCAGGACTGAGAGGCAGCAGTGTATTATTTTCAAGAGAATGGCCTTATCCTCAGCCTTTAGCTGTTTTAGTTTTCTGGGCTGCTCAGGCAAATACCAAGCAATGGGTTGGTTTAAACAATGGGCATTTATTAGCTTATGATTTTCTTTTTGTTAATTTTTTCATTTGTTTTTCAGCTCATGCTTTTGAGGCTAAGAGCAAGTACAAACTAAGGTGTCATCAAGGTGAAGCTTTCTTCCCAAAGACAAGTGTTCTGGGGCTGATTCCTGGCAATCCTTGGTCCTTTGCTCCTCTGCCACGTGGCAATGCACATAGCAGCCTCTCTTTGTCTCTCCATTCTCTTCTGGGTTCCATTGAAATCCAGCTTCTTGCTTCCTGTGGCTTTCTCTCTATCAGTCTGAATTTCATTCCATTTATAAAAGACTCCAGTAGTATTAAGACCCTTCCTGATTGAGTTGAGCTATACCTTAATTGAAGCAACCTCATCAAAAGGTCCTACTTATAAAAGGTTCACACCATTGAATGGATTTAAGTTTAAAAACATGTTTTTCTGGGGTACGTAGAGCTCCAAACCCCCACACTAGCACAAGCTCTAAACAGGAAGGCAAACAAACAGACACAAAGAAATTTTGTCTTTGCCCCAAGCCTAGCAAAATCATCTGATTTATTTTTCAGATGGACAAGTTAAGGAAACACCCGATGTTACACACACCCTTTGATATTTATACCATGTTTCCAGCAGTACAGACATTTTCAAAATGGAGGAAAATAATATTTTTTATAATCATTGGTTATTTAACCTAAGGTTTGGAAAATCTCTGCCAGTGATTATCAAGTAAAAATCACAATAACATGGCCCTGGTCTTACAAAATGAATTAGTCTTTAAACAGATTTTTTATTATTACCTGCAAATCAAAATGCATTTTAGTATTTGTCTTACCAATGGATGTGCATATCTGCTCACATACATAGAAATAAACAAAGGAAATGTGCAAATAGAAGGAAAGTGGGTCATTATTGGTAATCACCTCCTTTGCTACACTTTAATGGGCTCTTAATAAATCAGTGCAAAATAAGATATTGGTTTTAGAGCCACTTGGAAGACCTAAATGAACAGCAAAAACTAGACATTCCTCTTTCTGTCTACACCTTGGATAAGAACCACAGGTCAAAAATAGGGCACAGTAAGTTTTAATAGAGGCTTCCACAGAAGACTTTCCTCCAGTTCTAGCCCCAAGCAAAATTATGGGGACAATATGATGCTTTGTTAATGGCCCATTTCTCTCCTTAATTAGGAAGGTCACACATAAAAACACTTCTTATCTTCACACCTTTTCAGCTGCATGTGGATTACATTGATTCCATTTAATTTATTTAAATCCGTAATATATGTCAAAGATCATACAGCATTTTATATCACCTTGCAGTTCAGCCATAAAATGAATTCCTAAAAGGTCACCCTGATGCTAGGTTTCATTAATTTAATTATGAATTGCTTTTCCATTACTATTGAGTGGCTAAAATAATGCAACGCTGGATGATGTTTTATAATAATGGAATGCATTATTAAAACCATAAATCAATAAAACATGCTTATTCCTCTGTTCTCATTCTGGCCAGCAGCATCTCACTCACCAAGTGATAAAAATAACATCTGGCACTATTTTCATAACCCTCCAAATATCAGCAGGTTTCAAAACACAAGGATAGGGGAAAACTTTTTTACTACCTAGAAAATCTAGTCAGTTAAACTAACTTATTTAAATCTAAAATTAAAAGTTTTACTGGTTTTTTGAATTATCTAACCACTATATCATCCTAACCCAAAGGCCCTGCACAATTCAAGGTCCCTATTTTAGTTGTCCTCCTTAGGGAGTATGAATGAGTATGAAAACGGCATTTAAAGTATTTATTACTTAACTATATTGTTTCCATTTTTTTGTGGCTTCTTTGTGGTTGTATCATTTCTCTGCCTTGTAAAATGTAAAAGAGAAAAGTGACTTAGGTTCCCCTCAGTCATGCCATTTTCCAGTTTATAAAGACATTTTGGAGAAGATTCTCCGATGTACCACAAATCACTTCAGAAAAGGAGTCTGCATTGTCTCTCTCCAATTCTTCTTCCACACTCTCTTGAGCACTCTCCAATCAGTCAAATACCCTCAAAGTGTCCCAACAGCCCCTCTTTCCAAGGCCATAGGTGACCTTGTTAATCTAATGTCCACGTCTCAGTCATCATCTTACTTGAAGCTCAACAGCATTGAAAACAATTGTTCTCATCTCTGTCTTGATGCACTCTCCTTATGTGGCCTGTAGGACTCCTCAGTCCCTTCTGAGGAACTCATGTGGAGACACAGCAGACTGTGCCTAACTAAGGGGGTGATGCCAAACAGGCAGACATTGCACAAGTCAACATGTTCTCCAGGCTCCACTGCTAAAGCTCTGACCTTTTTCAGAATCTATAAACATGTGGAATGGATTTCCTTTCTACCCCTAGTCATCCTTCTTGAGAATAGAATTCCAAGATCAAATTGTTTATTAGCTCCTAGTTAATCAGTTTTACTGAAAAATATCCAAGCAAGATCCAGAGAGGGGACTCAGAGTTAAGGGGGAAAATAAAATAATAAAGCAAAATAATAAAAAAAATTAATTAAAAATAAAATAAAACACAACACAATATAAGTGGCCTTGCAAGCAATCATGATGAGAGTATGTCATGAACTGAAGGGTGTGAGAAACTTAACTCCTTGCAACTCTGATGTCCAAAGGTCGGGGGGGGGGTAGGAATTTCACTTGTCTTTAGAGATAAAGCTTTGGGATCTTCATCAGAGCATCGCATTCATTAGTCCCTTAGAAAGCCCTAAAACATAGAGAAGAGGGGCTACCAAAACAGGTTATTGTAGGTACAGAGAACCAGATAAATGAAGACAAAAGTCAAAAAATAGAATGATATGGAAGGAATAAAAGTTTTAGTTAGACTGGGACATAAGATCCATGGAAGTGATTAGTTCCATGTAGCAGCCTCCTATCTGGCCCTGTAGTTTCCATGTTCGATCCTTTCTAATCCATCCTACATACTACTGCAAGAAAGGATGCCTCCAAATGCTGCTTTTACCACATGTTGTCTCGGAAACCATGCTCACTTTCCATGGTATATGCAATGAAACACAAACACTCCAACAGAATATCGCAATTCATTATTGCAGGAACTATATCCACCCATGTCCATGCTACAGTAATCAATATGTAAGGCATAAAAGATGGATCAACCATAGATTTTGCTGGAAAGACAGTTCTTCCTCTACTCTATCCCCACAAGCCTGAAGCTAAATTAAAAGATAAGACAGTTTTTGAATAAATGTTAAATTATTGGCACTGGCAATAATCACTGCAGAAATTAAGTGAAAGGAAAATCAGTATAGGTTCAAATAGTAAGTGAACTTTCCTGAAGAAATGATTCCATTTAAATTCATCATTTATAGCTAATAACAATTGCAATGGTTTTCTTAAAGTTCAGTGATGAGCTCAAATATTTCCCTTAGTTCTCTGAGAAATTAAAAGACGGAGTTCTGTGATGGTTTGAAGCTGTGTGTACCCCAGAAAAGTATATTCTTAAAGCTAATCCATTCCTGTGGGTGTGAACCCATTCTAAGTAGGAGCTTTTGATGAGTAGGATCTTAACTGAAGATGTGACCCATCCAATTTAGGGTAGGCCTTAATCCTCTTTCTGAAGTCTTTTATAAAATAATGAAATTCAGACAAAGAGAGAGAAAGCCAGAGAAGTAAGAAGCTGAAAGCAATGAAACCCAGAACAGAAGGGAGAGACAAGCAGACACCACCATGTGCCTTGCCATGTGACAGAGTAATCCAGGATCTCTGGTAGCTGGTCTTCAGGGAGAAAGCATCACCTGATGATGCCTTGATTTGCACACTTTTCTCAGCCTCAAAACTGTTGGTAAAAGCCAACCCATTTTATGATATCTGCTTTGAGCATCTGTAGCAAATTAAAACACATTCTAATTTCTAGTTATAATGAATTCTCACGACTTCAGGGAATCCAACTAATTATTGGCTACTGCTTAATTTCTGGCAGTCATTATGGGGGACATAATGATTTTTGTCTATATAATAAGTATTATTAGGATATTAAACTAAAAATTTATATTCAACTGCATGATTCTTTAAAAATCATTCCTTATATTAAAGACAAAAGTAGGCTTAACTACAGTAAAAAGTTTTAAAGCATAATACTTTCTTCTCTTTGATCAGAGTATGAACATGGTTAACAGTTTAGAACTTACCATGGGTATTACCTCAATTATAAATGAAAATTCTTCCTTTCACAATATAAAACATGGATGATTGTCTTTGCACTTGTGGGTTGAAATCATATTTTTATCCTACCCAAAGCCCAATTTTCTAGTATAATGACCAAAGAAATATTCAAAAGGGGTGGGGAGATCTCTTTCAGTACCGAAAATTGGGACAGTTGCTATGAGTCTTCATTCAATCCCTTGGGAACAACAGTTGTACCCAGCTCACACTTAGCAGGGTCAGGATGTTAAAAGAGATGGGTAATCACAACAAACTCATAAGAGATAATTGCTGAACAGAAAAGGAATAGGACTGCTTCTACCTCCAGAATTGCCTCAGTATAGAGATGCATTTCCATGTTATGTGATTTTTCCCTCTACTTTATGCAGGACACTGCATCTTCACGCTATCCACCTAAAGCATATTCCACCATCTTTCTCCAAACCCACATACAGACAGGCACAGGGACCTTGGAGAGAAAACATTTGTGTCACAAGTATTAAGCCATTAACTATTTTATTAAAAATTAATGGATCCTGATTATCCTAGTCAAGTAGAATTTAAGCTAAGGCAGACACAACCAGTAACCCACTAATGTTTCTTCTTTTCTGAATAGTTCACAAAAAGGACATATTTATAACTCAATTTTACAGACCAAAGTTTTTTTTAAACAGCAAGCCAACTGTGACAGTTTGAAGTTATTTTTTGAATTCCAAAATATTATGTTCTTAAACTAATCTATTCCTGTGAGCCTGTTATCCTTTGATTGCATTAGATTTACTTCAGATCACTTGATTAGATTGCTTTTGATTGGACTATGTCAGTGAGGTGTGACACAGGTTCGGTTTCCTCCCCCTTGCTGAGCCTAATATAAATGGAGACACAGAGAAGAGACATATAGGGAAAGGGAACTCCGCCATTTGACCTGGCCATGTGAGAGCAAAGACTCCAGGTTTGCCTACAGCTGCAGAAATCCAGAGAAGCCCCAAGAGACTGAGAGAGGTCCCAGAGTCTGGAATCAGCAGAGCACAGAAGCATGGGAAGAAGGCCCTGAGTGGTTGGGCCGAAGGAGCTGCTCAAGGTCGAGGAGACGAGCCTTGCCATATGCTTGATTGCCATGTGACAAGACACCAGCATCACCAGTAGCTGACCTTGGTAAGAAAGCATCTCTGATAGTGCCTTGATTTGGACATTTCATGGCCTCAGAACTGTAAGGTTTTTACCTCAAATACAATTCCCATTATAAAAGTACCATTTCTGATACTTTGCGTTGGCAGCCCTTTGCCAAACTAAGACACCAGTGTTAGCTCTTATAGGTTGGATCTCTGTATGGTAAGAAAATGTATTTATGCTCCTGTATCAGGTTGTTTATAGCCGTGCAGTAAAAAAACAGAGTAACTGACAATATACTTGCCAATTCTAGGTATAGACTTGTGCTTGGATTTATAATGTGCTCTAGATATGTCCAAGGAGTAATTTTTATAATTCCTTTCTGCTTATTTATCTAAATAATTCAAGTTTTCTGAAATGAATACTTACCAATTTTCATTATTAAAAAACAGATATGAATATGTAAATACCATAAGGAAGCCAGCTATATGCAAAACTGTGTCTAACCATCTTCTACATCCTTGAAAATAAGGATCATATTTGGAAGACTTATACTACTGGACTTCAGGACTTATGATAAAGTCACACTAATCAATACAATGTGGTATTGAATTAAAGATAAACAAATAACTAATGGAGCATGATGGATAGTCCAGAATTGTCACAAACTTACATGCCTTTTCAACAAATGCACCAAAGTAATTGAAAGGGAAAAGAAAATTTTCCATAACAAATGGTAAAGAACAACTGATTATCCATGTAGGAAAAAGATGAACCTTTACCCCAACCTCATACCATACATAATTATTTCAAGAACAGTAGTTCTGAATATAAGAATCTAAACTATGATGGCTTTAGATGAAATTGTAAAAGAATGCCTTTGTTACCTGGAATAGAAAAGATTTCTTAGGACACAAAATGCAATAACTATAAAATGATTAAAATGATAATATTTTCATCAAAATTTAAAGTGTCTGTTCATTAAAAGACACTGCTTGTAAATGAAAGGCAAGCCACAGATTGGGAGAAAATGTTTGTGAAACATAAATCTGACAAAGCATTTCTATCCTGAATATATATCCTACAAATAAACAGTAAGATAAACAACTCATTTTTTAAATGGTAAATCACTAAACAGACACTTCACATATAAAGATATCTGAATAGCCAATTAGCACATTAAAAAGTGCTCACCGTGATTAAGCATGAGGGAAAGGTACATAAAACTATAAAGAGTTGTCACCACACACCCACTAGAATAGCTAAATTTCAGCACACTGTCCATTCCAAACATTGGCAAGGATAGGTGCTACCAGAATGCTCATAGGTTGCTAGTGGGAATATAAAATGGTATGACCACTTTGGAAAAAATCAGGCAACTTCTTATCTCATTAAATTTAATTCTATTGACTCAGCAAATCTACTCTTAGTTAAGTAAAAGACATGAAGATATGAGTCCATGAAAAGATTTGTGCAAGGAAGTTTCTTGCACATTCATTCATAATAGTCCCAAACCAGAAATAATTCAAATGTCCATCAACACAAAAATGAATAAACAAATTTTATTATAATGGAATATCACTCAACAATAAAAAGGAACAAACTACTGATACCCACAATAACATGAGTGAATCTCATAGACATTATGTTGAGTGAAAGAAGCCAGTTCAAATAAGTGCATGCTATATGATTACATTTCTCTGATATTATAAAACCTTTGGTGGAAAAAAAAGGGGGCTGCCTCTTTGTGGGTGGGAGCAGGTATTGGGGAGAGGGGTAGGTTGATGACTGGAAGAGACAAAAGGGAACTTTCTAGGATGAGGAACATATTTATATCTTGATAAGTGTATGGGTTCCGTGGATGTATCCATTGGTATATTTCCAATGCGTGCAAATTTCATCTAAAAATTGTATAAAAAGTAATCTAGCAGGGATGTGGTATAGATAAAACAAGAATGAAAGAATCACTTGATTTTTGTTTAGGCTTGATGGTGGGTACATTTTTCTGCTTGCTTTGTATATGTTTGAAATTTTCCATAATAAAAAGTAGAAAAAGAAAGCCGTGGCAGGTTTTCCCACACAGTGTATTGCATTTACAAAATGAATCATCTCACCTAATTATGTGCAATGGCTGGTAATGCACACCCACTGTAAAAAGAAAACTGGGTTTCACAAGATTTTAAATAATTCTACATTTCCAAAACTCCATGTGCTATGTTTTAACTGAGAAAAAAATATCCATAAAAAATTAACACAAAATGAAGCACTGCACATTAGACTATAACATGATAACAGCCACTTTCCATGGAGTGTATGTACTTTGATGTAATGGAAAAGCTATTTTTTGTTTGTTTGTTTGTTTGTTTTTCTTTTATTTTTTAAAGATGCTTTAGATTGCATAAATGTTACAGTAAAAATATAGGTGATTCCCATATGCCCCACGCCCTACCCCTCCTACACTTTCCCATAATAACATCCTTCATTAGTGTCATACATTTGTTACTACAAATGGAGGCTCATCCCCGGGGTTCATGCCCCAAGCCAAGGGGAAGGCAGTGCATTTATATGCTGAGTTTGGCTTAGAGAGAGGCCACATTTGATCAACAAGGAGGCTTTCAGGAGGTAACTCTTAGGCAATAGGTAATACTAGGCTAAGTTTCAATTTCAAAAGAAAAGGTTCATAAGTACAATCATCAATATCAAGGCCCTGTTGCAATGGTCCATCCCCCTTTACCAGGCATCACCCCTGTACTCGGGGGATTCTTGGAAAAGCTAATTTTATAGCACAGATTATTATATTATAGAAAAGAAAACCAATGGTAAAAATATTTTAATTTTTATAGATCAATGTGGAAATAATTTTTGAATAAGGAAGAGATCTATGTTTCTGAAAAGGAGGTACAGTATTAATCAAACTCTATTTTCAAGTCATATTGGAAATATTTTTGGTATTCATTTTTTCTCTTCTTTATAGCTTCTAAAATAAACAATAAATAGTTACATATTTTAATGGCTTAAATACATAAATTAAAGGAAATATTTTTCCTTCCCACATTTTTAGAGATTTTTTCTACCCTTATCAGAATCAAAAAGATAGTTTTTCAATTCCTTTCACCACATTCCTTTCATTTTTCATTCTTTCTTAATGTATCTTCCACACATGCTAGCACATTGATTTCTAGAATCTCTGTTGCTATTTTCTATTTTTGCCCTGCCATTTTATTTTTTTATTAATTTTTTTCATTTTTAAAGAAGCTTTAGATTACATAAATGTTATATAAAAAACATAGGGGATTCCCATATGCCCTGTCCTCTCCCCCTCCCACACTTTCCCACATCAACAACATCCCTCATGAGTGTAGTACATTTGTTACAATTGATGAATACATATTGAAGTGCTGTTACTAACCGTGGACTACAGTTTATGGTATAGTTTACACTCTGTCCCACACAATTTTGTGGGTTATGACAAAATATATAATGCCTGTATCCATCATTGCAATGTCATGCAGGACAATTCCAAAGTCCCCAAAATGCCCCCATATTACACCTATTCTTCCCTCTCCCTCCTCCCAGAACTTCTGGTGGCCACTGCCTTTACATCAATGATAAAAGTTATTCCATTGCTAGAATAATAAGTGTATTATAGAATAATAATAAGTCTACTTTAGTCCATTGTTCATTCCCCAATCTTGAGGATTTGGGGATGGTGATGCCCACTATTGCCCTGTCCTTTTCTAATGCTCTATTTTTAGCAAGACTTATAACTACTCTAATTGATTGCTCCTTTGAAAATTATGATTCCAAATTACATAATGCTTTCCTTTATTCTTGATTGTATATATGCATTCACATGACAAAAATTTGCTGTATCCAGCAAATTTATACCCTGTTACAAATGAGTATCACCTTGCAAATGCATAGTCTTAAAAAAATTCATTTCTCTTATTCTGATGTATTAAGCAATTGTTTAAAAGCAGGTCATACTTACAAAGGTAGAAGAGACTGCCCTCTCTCAGAATAGATTGCTAGAAAAGATATACTCAATATATTCAGATGTAGCCAATTCATTTTTCTGACAGTCAGCTCTGGCTTTTGAAGTTGATAAACCAAATTTGCAGTTATGGTATGGTGTGACACAATCTACTATGGGTAAGAAGTGACTTTTAATCAAGGCCATCTTTTAGATTCATATTAATGTCCAAACTTCTTCCAGAATAGAAGTGAGCAGAAAAGGATGAAAAGTGGTTTGTTTTTTTCCTTCAAACCGATACGTTTTTTGGAAACAACAGCCATCCCACTCCCAAAATATAAACAAACAAACAAATACAATGAGGTCATGATATTAATTTGTGATAAATGAATCTTGGACTAATTTTTAAGTTGTTATCAGTGTGTACTTCCCAAAATACAACTTTTTACATTGAAACACTAGTTGTTTATAATAGTTTTCTATCTTTATCTCCACTATTCTGAATGACCTATGTAGATAGGTGCTGACAATCTCAGAATTAGAAAAGATTTAGAAGCTCTTGAGGTCCATTAATACGAGGCCTTTACATTTCTAACTTCCCCCATTTATCCCAACATTTATTATTGTGGTAATAATCTACTTTGCTGTCAATTGGTGTATTGGAGGAATTATCCACTAGGGCATGACTCATGAAATTAAATATTGACTCTAGATCTAAATCATACAGCATACATGCATGAAGTTCAAACAGCCTTTGGAAATTTTGAAATGTTATTCTAACCATGCAGAGCAAATATGTGGATTTTGATGGCTCCTGAAGGTACCCTCCTATAAACCATGCACCCAGTCTTGGCAGTGCACACTGGTGAAATAAGGTCTACAATGAACGTACAGCTAGATATTTACTTCTGGCAATCCAGTTATTTATCTTGCTAAGTGTTGCTCACATGGAGACTTTAATTATCATAATGCATTTCTAGGCACTAAGATACTCATTTTGTAGGCAACACTAAAACATTTATGTTTAAGCTAGTTTTTATCTTAAAACCTAAGGTAGGATAGTATACTACTTCTAAAGAGCCTCTCTAGTCCAATAATCAATTCCATTCCTTAGTTCTTGATCTCAAATTTTTAAAGATATAGGCACCAAAATCTAGAAAATATCCTCATATTGACTAGTAATACAAGCTAGGAAAATTGAATGGTCTCTTTCAGCTTTATTTAATCATTTTTGTCATTTATCATTAAGCACAAAAGTAATAGGGTACTATAGAAAACTTTGTAGTGAAAATTAACTATCTTCCTTCCTTACCCATCCATCTCCATTCTTTCGTTTTTTATTTTTTGCTTTTTATTTTTATTATTTTTTATTTTCTAAAATAGTTTATTGTAGTATATCATTCATACATGAACATACATAAGCGTTCAGCAAACATCATGAACTTACAAAACAAACATGCATAACATCATACAGGGCTACCACACATCATCCCCGACAAACACCCCGCAGTGCTGTGAAACATTTGTTAACATATCACGTAGAGCACTGTCAAAGAATCACTACTAACTATAGCCCACATCTTCCTCCCCTATTCATTTTTTAAGGATTAATTTATTTGTTTACTTACTTTTATCATTTTTTACCACCCCTACCCCTCCCCCATTTTTGCTCATTCTTTGTCCATTCGCTGGGTGACTCTGTGTCTGTATCCTGCCCTCTCTTCTCATCCTTCTCCTCCTGTCTTCACTGGTATTAGATCCTCAGAACCTCCCATGTGGGAGAGAGGCATCCTACCGCCTGTGCCACCTTAGTTCCTGGTTTTTTGGCACATCTCGTCTTGGCTCTCCCTTTTGTCACTCTCCTGCTACATCATCATGTTGCTGCGTGGCTCGTGAGGACTGGTGGCACACCCAAGTGTGGGGCCTGGCAGCTCACCCATGTGTGGGGCCTGGCGGCACACCCACGTGCAGGGCCTGGTGGCCCACACGCCTTCCATATTTTTCTTTTTTTTATTTTTTTAATTTTTACTGGAAGGTCCTGGGGATTGAAACTAGGTCCCTCCATATGGGAGATGGATGCCCAACCATTTGAGCCACATCTGTCCCCCTGTTATAGCTCTTAAGTTTGACCAAAGATACTTAGAGTTACAGTCATTTCCCATGCAGGATGGTAATATAATCACAAATCAGGACCGTAAGAATATTCGCACATCTCCATTCTTAATTCTACAATCTAGAGACAATTACTTATGAACTTTGCTTTCTTTAGTTTTTAAAGTGGTTTCCTTCATG
>PVKH010004419.1:0-23381 GCA_004027955.1 Chaetophractus vellerosus
CTTTGGACATACCACAAGTATTTTATTATTTTCTGCTAATAGTTTAGACACTTCTACTGTAGCAACACGGGTGTGCTGGCCAGCTAAGACCCATCATCCCCTTCTCCAAAGTAACATATGTTTTCTCTCTGCTCTCCAATTAAAAAAAAAATCTGAATGTCTAGATTCTGATCAGCTCTGAGAGGACCATCTCAAAATTAACAAGTAGTCCCACAAGTCAGTAAGTTTCTTTCTACTCAATTTTATTCATACTTGTTTGTCATTGTAGTAGTTCAGAACCCTGCATGTAACACTTTCTGGGAGAAGTTTCTTGATGTCTCTAAATATCAGTCTCCTCAAATATGAAATGAAACTGATAATAAAAACTCAAAAGATTTTAAAAAAAGGATTGAATGAGATAAAATATTGTAAAGAGTTTAGCATCTTGTCTAGTGTATAGTCAGTAAATGATGGACATTATTATTACACTTGTATAATAATACACAGGGCAATAGAAATAGCTCCTCACATACAATTAACTGGAATCAAATCCCAAACCCATCACTTTACCAGCTGAGTGTATACGGACCAGTTACATAGCTTCTCTGAGTATCTCCTATAAAATGGGATAAACATCTGCCTATTGGGGTCATTAGGATGTCCAACCGAGATCATGCATTAAAAGCAAAAGCTCAGAAGTCAGTTGGATCCAATATAAATACTTAATAAAATTTTTCCCTCATTATTCAGAGAGGTGCTTAATGTATTTTGGATCACTCATTCAGACACAATTAACAAAGCCTCCTCAAAGCTTTTGAAAATCATGCTAAACCAGGAAGGTTCATACTACTAAACAAGGTTTTCCATATGGAACTTTAAAAATTAATTAATTAGTTAAATTTCCCTAGTCTCAGAAAGCTGTGGACGGCTTCAAGATTGTACAGGTTACTTTGTCTCTCTTAATGATTTGCTGAACGAAAAGTGGTATAGATGATACGTGGGATGGCATAGCACCTTTACGGTCGTGGGCCAGATTCAGTTGCTCTCCAGAGAAGTAGCTTTGCCCATTGTGAGCAGAAACGGGCTCTGTCATATTAGCTCTCGCTGTGCACTGAACAGCACGGATCACGCACATACAACAGCCTCCTGAGCCTGTCTGCTCGGAAGACTCCTGGGCATCTCAAGCACTGAACTTCTGACCGACCCCACACCCTAATAAATACTAGATTAAAACCTATTCTTCCAACCCTCCACCCCCCTCCTCCCTGCATCTCAAGAGATAACATTTCCCTCATTCCAGATACTCAAACCAAAAACTTGAGAAACACTGAACCCCTGACATCTGATACATCACCAAGTCCCTTTTTAATTTAATTATGTTTTATTTTTAAAAAAGCTTTAGATAACTTAAATATTACATAAAAATATAGGGAATTTCCATATGCCCCACTCCCTCTGCCTCCCACACTTTCCCACATTAACAACATCCTTCATTAGTGTGGTACATTTATTACAATTGATGAACACATACTGAAGCATAGCTACTAACCGTGGACTATAGTTCACATTATAGTTAACACTCTGTCCCACACAATTTTGGGGGTTATGACAAAATATATAATGGCCTGTATCTGTCATTGCAATGTCTTGCAGGACAATTCCAATATCCCAAAAATGCCCCCATATTACACCTAGTCTTCTTCCCTCTCCCTCCCCTTAGAACCTCTGGTGGCCACTGACTTTATATCAATTATAAAAGTTCTTCTATTCCTAGAATAAAAATAGGTCTATAGTAGAATAATAATAAGTTTACTTTAGTACATTGTTCATTCCCCAATCTTGAGGATTTGGGGATGGCGATGCCCATTTTGTTTCTAATTGAGAGCGAGTTTAGATCCTGTAGGGCAGATGGATGGAACTATCAATCCTTTCTTCACAGAGCACCCAGAACAATTTTACAGAATCACAGATCTGATTGGATTAGCCCTCTATTTCCCAATGAATAAATCCAAGCTACTTAACATGGGACATAAGCTCCATCATAAACGGAACCTTGCTTATCTCTCCAGTCTCATCTTCTGCATATTTGCCCTTAGTTTAAATTAGGTTGCCTCATTATACTCTATTATAATCTCATGTTAATTCTTTTCACTTTGTAATTATATTTTTGTTTGTGCTATTAGTCAGCCTAGCTCTCCTACCAGATCAAAGGATTCGGAATTACAGTGCCATCACAGATTTGGCATGGAATAGATGCTACTTATTAAATGAATGAAGGAATGATTTTATCATTGGAATCTTAGATCCATCATTTGATTCCTATGGGTTTCCATTTCCCGATAAGTAGAAGAGAAGCTCCAATGGTTCCCGTGCAAGAGATCGATCCATAGAATGGCATATATTTTACCTTAGTTGTATTAATGCGACACAGGGGCAGTTCATGCTTTCATAATTGTGAAGGTACCTAGAGACAGTCAACACTTCTATGGCTGTTGCTAAGCCTTGGGGTCTGTTGATTTTGCTAAGCCCTTTTGCTCACCCTAACATTCCCAGAACCCATATTTCATCCTGAGAGCTATTTGGCCTAAGACTGATGAGAAGGAGTCATAGGTGGATGATGCCCAGATTCCAAAAATAGAGTGAGATTGTGCTGACCATGAGCGTGCTGGCCTGTGGTAGGAACACTGGTATTCCTTCTGGGGTTGGAGAGATAGCTCACTCCCCTGATGCTGCAGGCATCTGCCCTGGTGGACAGGGCGTCAGAATGCAGGCAAGAGCGTGCTGGGCAGGCACGGGCAGAGGCCCTGCTCTGGAAGGGGTCCAGTCTGGGTCATGCATTTCAGCAACAGGTTACTGGAAATCACACTGATCGGACAAGGTCCATACTTCCTCAAGCTGCCTCCTCCTTCTCTGCTTAAACATTCAACACACAACAAAAAATTGCTGTCTCCTCTTTTGTATGTTTATTCTATTGCTTCTTGGAAACAGAAAAGCTAGTTTTAGCACCGGCTTTCTCCACCTGTCAAGTTGTCCTTTGCCAGCAATCAGAGCAATGATTAAGCTCTAATGTTTGCCAAGCATACCCTTTGGGGCCAGGCAACAAGGTGTAAAACCTTGGCTCTAGCATCTATTAACTGTGGGACCTAAAATGAGTGACTTTACCACTTTGACTCTCAGATTCCCTACCTGAAAAAACGGACATACTAATACCTACACCTCACCCATAGGCTTGCAAAAGGTACTGAGCATATCCGAGGTATTCTTTACATGGTAGTTAATATTAGTGGTGATGGTAGTGCTACTAGTAGTATCTGCTATTACCAGTACTCGCACATGTGAGAGTGGCTCTACTTAGGGTAGAAACCGGGCTGGGTTTTGTTCACCATTGTATCAGGATGTGATATGGTTCCCAGCATGGTGTCATTGACACTTGATAACTATATTAACGCACAAATGATGATTCAGAGAAACTTCATAAATGTTAGCTCCCTCCCGCCTCTCAGTTTCACCCTGGATTCCAACAACACTGAATGATATTCAAGAGGGCCACATTACAATCTCTGTTTAACAGGTGGGAAAATTAAGGGGTGGAGAGATTAAAGACCAAGTATAACTTGAGGATAGACAAGTAACAGAAAAGGAAATGTAAATAGCTAGTAAACATTTGAAAAGATGCTCACTCAAAGAAATACAATGAGAATACCATTTCTTCCAGATGGGCACAGATAAAACACCTGGTTGCATCAAACAGCAGTGAACATGTGGACTAGCAAGTCCTGCCACAAAACTGCTGGTGGGGTGTGAGCTAGTTCACCCTCTCAGAATGCCGTCTGGTCACATATATTAAAACCAAAGAGGCCTATGGCTTATGACCAATTAATTCCATTTGTCAACACCGACCCTAGAAAAATGCTTGCCTGTGCCCACATGGAGGCTTGTATAAGGAAGCCACAGCAACCTTTGCTTGTAATAGAAAAATTTGTGAAGTAACCTAAATATCTATCAGTAAGGTATGGCTAAATAGCCTGTAGCACATTCATACCAGAATATTACGTAGAAATTAAAGAAATGAAGTAAATCTAAGAGCTAGGCCTAAATTACTAATTTCCCTCCTTAAATCTCTACACTTGATCTGTGATTGAACATGAATTTCTGCTGTGTAGTCTGGTATTCATTCATTTATCAAACGTTTACTGTGCATCCACTCGGTTTCAAGCCTCCTCACTCTGGCAAACCTCTTCAGTTGATCCTCTCCTATTCATCCTTCAGGTCTTGGCTCAGACGTCCCTTCCTCCAAGAAGCCTTCCCTAATCACCTCAAGCTGGGTTGGACACTCTTCCAACGGATGTTTTCCCACAGCTCCCTGTCCTCCTCCCATCGTGGCACTTTTCAGGCTGTAGGGCAATCGCCTGATTCCTTGTCTGCTCCCCCTTCAGACTGGGCCCATGAAGCCCATGAGGCCAGGGATCATATCTGCATTATTCTTGTCTGCATTCCTGGTTCTAGCACAGTGCAAGGCCCAGAATAGGCAATAATAATTGTTAAGTGAAAAAGCAAATATTAGATTTTCACTCTTTGGCCGATGAATCAATTAACAAATGAACATGCACTTGAACAAAGAATGAATGAGACACAGAAAGGGCCAAGAATAGAAATGGGGGACGGGGAGAGGAACTGGTGCTTGAGCTTGGGAGCCATAGAAACGACATGAAAGCGTCATCTGTGCCTTTAACTGACCTTGATTTGGGCTAAACTCTGTAAATACTCTGAGGCTTAATATGGTATCACATGTCAATGTTATGGCTAAGACCTGGAAGCAAGCGATCCATTTTCTGAGAGGTTCTACTTTGTGCTGTTGCTGCTGACTCATTCTTGACTCATTCATTCAACAAGCATTCATGGAGCCCCCCTTCAGTGTCATAAGAACCAGGCGAGTGAAAAATAACCTACAAGCACACTTAAATAGCCTGCAATCCAAACAGCCATTAAGGAAGAAGGATCATGTTATAAGTCAACCAAATAGTCTGGGACCCCAGTGATGGGAGCTCAGCTAGTCTTCATTATGAGTCAACAGGGGACACTTCTGGTCTCCATTCAAATAACCTCTCATTAAAGAGGCCTCCCCTGACCACCTATCTAAAATTACCAGTCCTGCCCAGCTGGGACATTATGCAGTTAGTTGTTCATTTGTTTCTTGTTTGTCTCCCTGCAACTACATTGTACGAGTCGATGAGAGCAAAGACCTTTTTTGCTCTGTTCATGACCACATCCCTGGTGCCTAGAAAACAGTTGGGTTTATGGTGGAGATCAACAAATGATTGCTGGGCAAGAGAACTGAAGAAAGGACTAATGTTTCTGAGCTGATTTGTGGGGGTGCTGAGCATCCTGAGCCCAGGAAAAAGATTTGGGATCTGGTTTGTAAAAACTGGACTCAGAGTCACAATTTCTACTCTGATCATATGAACGTGTCCTTTCCTTATGTTCATTCATTCCCCCCAGAATTATATTGAGAAGTCTAAGGAGATGAGGTAACATAGACGGGGGCTGTGTTGGCAGTTGAATTGGTCTGAATTTGAGAGAAGAAATAATAGATTAATAAATTGGGATATACAAATAAATTAGTTGGGAGAGATGATTCCTAAGGATGCGTCTAGTTCTAAATCAAAGATCCTGACAAGAGAGAGGTACAAAGCAGGCAACAAAACAGTATTTGTTCAACCAGAGAATGAATGACTAGGAAAAGCAGCTTTAGAGTTCATAGATCTACGTACAAACCCCAGCTCTGCCACTTGATGGCTGTGTAAGCTCTGCAATTGACGTCCCCTTTATTAGTTTCAGGTCCTCATCTGTGAGTTGGAGATGTGACCACACCACCTACCTCGTGCGGTTGTTGTGAAGATTAAATCAAATGAGATAATCAATGCAAAGTGCTTGACACACTGTAGGTGCTTAGTAAAATATATACCCCCCTTTTCTCTTTACCTGGGAAACTTCCTATCCTTCATTCAAGCTCTATTAAAAAATATGTGTCCTTTTTGTGTCCCATTATTTTGCCTGCTTGGAATGTACCAGTGAACAAACAGGCAAAAAATCCAGTCCTTTGGGTATTTATATTCTAGTTCTAAGCTTAGACCTTAATTCTTCCAAGTTTGGATGAGAAGCCCTTGGCACTGTGTCTGTTTCTCCCGGCAGAACATTATTATACAGCTATAACACTGCTTGCTTATCCTTCTCCCTTCCTCTTGTATGTGAACAGCATGAAGGTAGACTCCATGCCTAGCATGTTAGCCACTGTATCACCATTTCCCAACATAATGCTTGGACCCTAATAAGTATTTTTGAATGGAACAATGAGATGGATGGATGGACAGATGGATAGATGAATAGTGAGGACGCCATTCACTCTTACTGGTTTGCTTAGTGCCTCACTTTCTCTAAGCAAACATGATGATTTAGCTTAGTTTTGTCCAAAGTCTTTCTTCTCAGAGAAATCTGGATTCCATGCAGGCCCCAGGAGTGCAGTGCTTAGAGTAGAAGCACTTGGCAACTCAGTTGAGAATAAGAAGCTTCCCTGCACTTTTTTCCTCCCAGCTAGCATCTTAAAGAACTAGTTGCGAATGTACATTGCTAGACTCCAAGAGTGGTCCTGGAGCTAATTGTGGGCTGGTAGCCTGTGAGCTGCAATCTCTGTCTTCTAAATTGGCCACATTGGATACATTTCTCAGCTCTAAAATTCTGCCTTTGTATTACTGCAGCAGGAGACAGTGTGATATAGTGGTTAGAAAGGTGGAATTTGGAATTAGAGTGGGGTTTTGAAAATTAGCTCTGACTTTACTAACTGTATGTGGTTGGGCAAGTCATTTCTCTGATCTTCAGTTTCCTCACCTGCCTCATAAAATTGTTGTGAGAGTAAAATGGCATAAGTGTTTGTAAGGCACTTAAAGCAGAGCAAATGCCTCGAAAATACTAGTGGTGGTAGTTATTATTATTATCCAGAAACGTCATGTCTTCCTATGGTATCTGGAACCAGTGGGGATTGATTCTTAGAGACATAACTGCTTAATTCCTTTCACAACAAAAAGGTGAAAGAGTCACCTGTCACCTAAGAACAATGTCTATCCATAAAGGCGAGCTTACATGATGGAGAAACAGAGGACCAAATAGGTGATGCAGTGAGTCTTAACAACACATAGTGAGTTGGGAGCAGAGCTAGACCTGGCCCCCTGTTCCCTCTGACAGTGTCAGTTCTTGTTCTTTGGAGGAGTTTCCACAATTATTCCTTGCATCAGTTTACTAGAAGCTTCCATGGGTAAGCACATTAGCCTCTCTCTTCATCAATGTCATACCTTGGGAAACCATCTCCAGTGTAGATAACAGAAAGAATAAATATTTCTGTTAAGAGAAAAAAATGGAGACAAAGGTCAAAGGGAAGCACGTAATGGGTTGAGTCAGGGAAGAAAAAGAAAGTATTTTTCCTCTCTCCTCTTTTTCTCCAAAACAGTCTTTATATAGAACTTGTATAAGAGCCAATTTATTTGATATGGAAAAAATGTGAAAGCAGCAAAACACCACACACACACACACACACACACACACACACACACACACACACACAGAGGTATTTGTGGTGGGGTTCAGAACTTAAATTACCAAGAGATAAAGGAGTTGAAATAGCTGCTTTATTTGGAATGATGCATTTTACTTTTGTCAGAGTATCAAAGAGCATCTATGTCAGGTAGCCCAGCCCAGATCTCTAATAAACTGCCTGGGACTCAAAATTTGAGACCAAGAAGAGGGACAACATTGCCTCAAACCAGCCCTTATGCTTGGCACTAGGAGAGACTAAACATGTATTTGGTGAATGAAAGAATAAATGATGTATACGAGCATGGACCCGAGTTGTGATGGGTTTGGAAGCAAACTGGCAAATGGTTACGAGTCCCCACACCAAACTATGAGTGTCTTCAGGAAAGAGACTGTGTCTGAGTCATTGCTGTAATTCCAGCTCCAAGTACCGACTTTGACATACCGAATGCTCTCAGTACATATTTGTAAATTGAAGTAGTAATTACATGAGTGGAAGGGACCTTGGAGATTGCTGGCCTGAGAGATCATTTAGAAGAGTGGCTATTAAACGTTAATCGGCATCAGAATCACCTGGCGAGACCCTACACCAAGAGTTTCTGATTCAGCAGGCTGGGTGGGGCCCGAGAACCTGAATTTCTAACAAGTTTCCAGGAGATGTTGATGCCGATGCTGCTGCTCTGGGGAACCTGATTTAGTGCCATTGTTTTTAAACTTGACTGCACATTTAACCACCTGGTGAGGTTTTTTAAAGCCCTGGTGGTCAGGCTTACCAATGAAATAAAAACTGGGGATGGGGTTTGGGGAGTGGGAGAGGAGATGCAGGTAATATTCAGGCAATTTAAAAATGCCCCAAGTTTTTGCGATGTGCAAACAAGTTTGAGTACCACTAATCTAATGCAAACTTCTCCTTGTCAAGTCATGGCACTGAGGACCAGAGAGAAGTGATTTGCCTAAGATTGGAGAGCGAGTTGGTGACTTAGCTGAGGACAGAATTCAGGGTGCTTTTACTTCTTAAGTTTAATTTCCACCATTCCACACTTAATAGCCCATGTCAGCTCTCGCAGGCTCTTAACAAGGCAAAAAATGAAAGTTGTGTTTAAACTGAGGTTTAGGTTTTAAGACGTCTACTATTTCTTCCCTTCATTGTTTTATAAAGAAATTTTAAGCAGATGCATATTTATAGAAATTTACCACTCTAGACAAGTGAGGAGATGAGAGAGACAGAGTTATGGAATATTTTCAAGGCAAGGCAATCCTTTAAATTTTAAGTACATTCTTAAACACAAACCAAGTGTTCTCTTTGAGTTCTTAAACAGATGTTCTTCATCTCTGATTCAGTGAATGGCAAGGGCTTGCTTGTGATGTGCACTTTAATTGCTGGCATGTAAAAGGAAGTGCTGGTAAAGTGTTTGAAAGTGGTTCTGTCTCTTAAAAAGATTAAAAGTTTCCTTCAGAATTTGGTTTCTATTAATGATTGGCTCGGTAAATATTTTCAAGTAGACAGAGCAGAGATTGTGTCTTATTTCATCTTAGAACCAAAGAAAAAGTCACAAAAGACCCACAGAGACCATCAACTTGGATGTTTTCAACATTTGGAAGAGGAAATTGAGGCTCAAAGAGATTGACCACTCCATTCATAAATGCAGTGGTGGGGACAAAAAATATATAAGGTATCTGATTCCTTAGTCATTATTCTTTCCGATGCTCAGAGTGCCCCCATCAAAGCCCCTTTGTACACAGTAGGTGTTTGATAAATGTTTGGTGATTGCCTAGACTCTTGGTACACAAAATAGATGGCTAAGTCTTGTTAGATTAAAGCAGACATTGCAATCACAGCTTTGCATGAACACAGGCTAAATATACTGGATTTAGAGCCAGGACAGAATTCAAATCCTGATTTCACTCCTTCCTAACTGTGATCTCGGACAAGTGACTCCCCATCTCTACGCTGCAGTTTCCTTCCGTGCAAAATGAGAATGACAACAGGGTAGCGGTTACTGAGAGGATGAAATGAGTAAAAGATGCAAAGAACTTAGCCCATTGTCTGGCACCTGGTAAAACCATCATTACATCTTTAGAAGGTCACCTCCTTCATAAACATAAATCCTGAAGATGTTTGGCAGAAGGGGTGATAAAGAAGTAGCTTAAGAACTAATCTAAGGACAAGCACGATCTCACATAAAAGTGTGGAGTATCCGTAAGCAAAAAGAAGCATGGAGACCTAGAAGGGCAAGTGTCTCCAAGGAACAAATGGGTGGGTCTGAACCTGTCTCCTGCCTCAGAAAACAAAACAAAAACACTGTGAATGGTGATATTCACCTTCCACCAAAATTATCATGCATATACCCAGGAGTGTGCCCAAGTGCCCTTTACCTTCACTGAGAAAGCAATCAGAATGCATGCATCTACTTCAGTTTACTATAAAAAGGAAATCCTTAGCAAGCTTCAGTTCTTCCACTTTCATTACTAATAAGTGAAACTTTAATCTCATCCAACCTCCTTGATATTACTGTTGGAAAAACTAAGTTTCAGAGATCCAGTAAGGCTTAGAGTTACACATCATAGCTGTCAACAAAACCAGGCCTTCTGGCCCCTTATTCATTGTCCTTCCCATTGTAGCAACTCTGCCTTGTTAAGACACTGCTACAACCAATGCTGGGTTAGGAATCACCTCACATCCCTTTATAGCCCACCCATTCAGCTCCCTACCCATGCACTTACCTGTCCATGAATCTTCTATGGAGGTGTAGGATAGAAGCCACATCCTCCTTGAGAGGTGGGTCCCGGACTACCTTGTACTGCAGGGGCTTACACTCAAGACAAAGTGAGCTGTCTGCAATGGAGGTCAGCATGGCTGCATCGATCTCCAGGTGCTCATCCAATGTGTAGATCTGGATGCCATACACCTCCTCACCCACATCTCGGAGTCTGATGGTTAGTGGGACATCACAGAAGACATTCTGGGGTCCCAGGGAGATATTCTTCCCACTGACAGTCAGCAGTTTAATATCATTGACAGCTCCACTAGAGTCCCAGTCGGTGGAGACAAAGGTCACCCAGATGGTCAGAGACTCAGGGACCAAGGCGAAGCGGAATTCCAGTTCGAGGTAGCAGCCTTGTGGCTCAGGGCAGGCTGGAGGGACCGTGTGTGGGTTGACAGCTGAATTTGGGCTCCAGGTGCGGACACTGGACTTACATGGCTGTTCAACATCTGGGTGACCTGTGCAGAAGAGACGAGGGAAAGAGCTCCTAAGGAAAGGCCTTCAATCTGATCCTCAGAGTTTCCCCCAGACCTCAGAATTTGGACAGGGAGGGAAAGGAAGAAGGAAGTTTCTTGGTGTCTCGGTGAATCCGCTGTATGCACAGCACCCACCTCATCCCCCACTGCAACACAGATCTCAGATGAATCACCAGACATTTGTTCAAAACAACAGTCAAGTGTCTTACTAGTGAGTCAATGCCCAGGCTTTCCTTCCTTATCTCCCACTTGGAGAATTTTCCACCTAGGATGGAAAGAAGGGAAGGACACACACTTGCCAGATATCCACTGTGCCTCATGAACTTCATTAATTCTTGCAAACACTCATCTCACAGGTGAGGAAATGAAGGCTCAAAATCTGGAGTGAATTACTCAGGGTCACACAGCTTACAGTGTAAAGGTCAGCATTTGAGCCCAGTTCTGCCTCACATGGAAATCTATAGTTTTTACTCTTTTCCATAATGTCTGTGGGGGCCACTAAAATGAAGTAGAATCCACATGGTATTGCCTTTGGTAAAACCAACTTGGAATGACAGAGGAGACAGAAAACCTCTAGCAAAGAGTCGGTGAGGACGGATAGCATCTGCCCCTTGGACTGAGGATTCTGGGAGGAAACTGTTTGGAACCATGAGCGACAGAGCTGGAAACCGGCCCTGGAGCCATCTTATCTCTCCTCCTCCCCTCCCCCACATGAGGTCATTCCATACCACTGAGCTTCTCTGTGCTCTGTCCAGTCTGACTCAGGAAGGGGAGGGTTGGATAAGGAGAAGAGGGATGGAAGGAGGGATTTTTCTACTTTTCCCCAGGGAGAGGATGCCTCATCCCCACTGATCTCAGCCTGCAGCGACTTCTGAATTTTTCTCTGCTGAGATCACCCATCTTAGACCCTCAGAGAGCTCTCTGTTGCACTGTTGAGAAATGTAATCAGGACTGAATGTAGTGATTGGCTCTGGTTTCTTTAATGCGGTCCAGTGAGCAATACAGATCAGCTGGAGAGTGAGGGATGGAGGATCTCAAATTGTCCTAATAACCGCATTCTTGTTGTTTTTTTTAACATCAGTGGTTGAGTAAAGGGTGGGGATGTTGGGCATTTGTAAAGCAAAAGGGAAACAGAGATCTTTGTCTGCAAAGGCTTTATGGTAATGTTACGCTATAACAGGAAGTGCCATGGTATGAAAACTAGAAAGCCATTTGGGCTAGGAAAGCAATTCCAGTGTAGGGTTTAAGCGTCTCCGACCTCCTTGCCTCTGCTCAACCATGGGGGAAGAGAGGAGATACCAAGTGGTGAGGAGGAAAGGAAGAGAAGAAGGGAAGAGAGGGGGAACAGGGAAAATGCACAAAGGCTTTTTTAGCTATCACACATCAGAACAAGAAGAGCTGGAGGTAATTGCCAAGACTCCCTCCATCTTTCCTTAGCTGAGCTCACTAATTTACTCGCAACAACTGGTAGGTAGAAGCAACCCTTGGTTTATTCATAAGCACAAACTCTCAGCCTAGGCTGAAGCTCTTCTTGTCTGCTCTCTAGATGATTAAGTTCCTGATTCTCTTGACTCTGTGGGTTGTTGGCACACCTATATCATTTATCTATACAATAAACTTCTATCAAGAGGAGCACTTTACATTAAATGCAGAACAATCCCTAGCTATTATTTAGCTCTTGTGATTATCACCAATATCCTACAAGATAGCTGTCATTTTTGTGTTTATTTTATATCTCAGCTTTATCCTCTCAATTCAATATCTGGTCCATAAAAAGTGAACATTGCATGTTTGTTGAATGTTGTTCTTGAATATTCGTATAAAGTTGGTTAAGTAACACACCCCGATGTCACTAACGAGGAAGTGGCATTGCCAGTATCTGAATCAGAATATGAATTTCCACTTCACTTGGCATTGTCATATGTGCGTCTCAACCATGACTTTTGGTTTCTGATTTACTACACTGCTTTAAACCTGCACTGTCTAATACAGTGGCCACTAGTCACATATCATTAGTTAAATTAAAATGAATTGATAAGAAGTACAATTAAGAATTCGGTTCTTCAATCACACTAACTACATTCCAAGTGCTCAAAAGCTATTGCATAGCACAGACATGGGATATTTCCATGATTGGAAAAAGTTCTGTTAGAAGTGCTACTCTAAAGCTTGATACTAAACTGTGCCATTATAGCATCGAGCACACAGACTGATGCCTGGTTTCTGACTCTTTTGTCTCAGGATTTTAATGTTATTACTATTAATAAAAACTTTCTTTATGAAAATAATTTGTGCTTATTGGATAAAATTTGGAAAGCAAGAGGAGTGTAAATGAGCTGAGAAAACATTACATTATCTTGCAAACATAAAATTAATCATTCCATATTTCTCATATTTCCTCCCAGTTTTTATTTCTATGTGCTCTTTTGACCTTGTGTCGCTGTTCTGTAATTTATTTAACATCTTACAGCTAGTCAACAAATGGACTGCTTTATAGCCTGACATTATAGCCAAGAGCTTAGAGAGTTTCTTTTTGTTAGTATTATTTAAAAAAAAAACAAAAACAAAAACAAAACCCAAAACTACTAAGTCTAAACCATTCATATGAGGGCTACGGAAAAAACAAACTGAATGGTACCTAGAGTTCAGTTTCAAGGAGGCTGCCATACAGCCATAAATGAGGAGTGATTAGACATACATAAAAATGGTGAAAAAAAAAATGCAGGGACCAGTAGTGAGCTCCCACATATGCTAGGCACTGGGGTAGGTACTGTATTTACTTCATGACATTTCAACCACAACATTCTCACCAGGTAGGCCTCATTATTTCCATTTTAGAGATTACGGAACTAAGAGTTAGAGCAGGGAGTCATTTTCTCTCAGCCTGGTGAGAATTGTTTACAGCCACTTGCTCTGAGATGGCCTCCTCATAGCTTCCCCTCTTCCAAGCATATTGGTCTCTCACCTCATTCTGTCTCACATAAACCTCTGCTAGGTGGAAGTAGATGCAACATCTCTCAGTAAAGTGGAGGAACTAGCCATTTGTATCCAGACTTATCTGGTTCTAAAACCTGTGTCTTCTCTATCAGGTCATGGTGCTTCAAAGGAAATGTATACAAAGTCCTACTGGCATTAGAATAGGGAGAAATGCATTTCCACTTGAAGAATTAAAAAAATTCTTGGAGGAAGAAATCCCATCATGTGTCAAGGGTTTTTCATGGGTTGATTCATTTGATTCCCATAACCTGCCTATGAGGGGGGCAGATTACCAGCCCCTTTATGTGGAGAGGGAAACTGAGATGGAGGGAGGAAAAGTGACTTGCCAAAGATCACAGAGTCGATAAGTGATGGAAATTAAGGCCAGAGAGATTAAGCCACTGGCTAAGTTTACCAATTCTGTTACACTTGTGTGATTCAATGCATAGGTTGGTTTTTCTCCTTAGATAATAAAGTCTTTGAGGCAGTCATATAACTTCTGCATATGCTCAAATCTGATTACATAGTGCTTGCCATGGTCAAGTGTGTGAATGAATGAATGGAGATCCTGATGCACCACATAATGCACCCGATGATGAGAGCCAGGTCCTCTTTCTACCCTCAAAGACAACTTTATAGCTGGACACTTCTGAGTTTACCTGGAAGAGCTCTGCACACTTCTTTCTGTGCAGAAGCCTTAGAAAAACTGTACTCCCTGCACCTACCTACTTCTTTACTTCTGCAATTATGTCTGCTTTCCCTTCTATCTCTATGTGTTCCCACCATATTCAATGTTCTACTATCATGAATTCAGCATCTATGACTCCTTTGTTTACCATAATTACTTTTATGTTGGCCAATGGTTTACAAGCACCACTTTTAATGCTTTATTACTGCTTTTACTAATTTCTTTTTTTTTAAAGATTTATTTATTTATTTATTTTATTACAACACCCCCCTCCCCTTTCTGCTTGCTCTTGATGTGTGTCCATTCTTGTGTTCCTCTCTGTCTGCTTTGTCTCCCCCCCATTGCGGCGACATGCCGAGACTGGTCACCGTGCAGGCGGCTTTGCCCTGCTTGTGGGCGGCTTCTGCTTCCATTCACGGCCAGCTCCGCTTCAGTTAGCGGGTGGCTTGCTGCGCTCCATTCGCGAGTGACCTGCCCTGTCCGTGGCGTCTTTGCCCTGTCCATGGCAGCTTTTTGCCCTGCCCACGGCGGCTCTGCCCGCCCATGGCAGCTTGCCCTTCTCAAGGCGGTCTGCCCACTAGGAGAGGTCCCCGGGAACCAAACCTGGGGCCTCCCATGTGGTGTACCGGCGCCCTTATCCACTGGGCTATACGGCCAGCCCTACTAATTTCACTTCTAATAACGTTAGCCCTACCCTACTGATTCTACTGCGAGTTCCACTTTCACTGCTATCCATGCTGGGGACACAGACATGAAACATCAAGGTATTGTTCCTGATCTCAAGAGTAGTCAGGCAATTAACAGAGCAAGTAAAAGAGATCACTGTGTGTTTTATGACCGGAACAGCAGAGAGGGTCGAGGGGACAGATCACAGAGGCCCAAGCCATTTACTCTGCGATGCCCTCATCATAGCTCCCTCTTCTTCTAAGCATATTGGTCTCCCTTATCTCATTCTGTCTCACATATGCCTTTGCTGGGTCAAAGCAGAGCCAATTATCTCCACTTGATGGTTGAGGAAGCCAGAGCAAGAGAGTAGCTGGCCTATGTGCCTGGACCGGGGCAAGAACAAAGGTCTTGAATTCTGTTCCAGGACTTTTCCCACATGACCCTTTGTCAACAGATATCTGGACCACATGCTCCAGATTCCATAGAGCAAGTCAGTTGTACTAAGTAAACGAATGGGAAGGAATACAAAATATCAAGAAGATTCTCCCAACAGTCATGGTGCTGATGGAGACGGTAATGACTCAGCATTTTCCAGAATCAGGGGCAATTATCCATGACAGTCATTCTCTCAGTTTAACAACTAACTTGCTCTGAGATTGTGGCCACAAACTTTCTACTCTCTTATGTAAAATTAAGAAGTGAGGTTACATGACATCAAGCATTTCAGAGTGGTATCTGCCTCCACCGAAGATTCTTGGGCCTTCATCTGTGAAGGACTTTGGCTTCAGGACTCTGCACAAATGCAGAATCTATCTATGGTGGTGGAGTGACAGTTCCTTGTGAACCTTGCTGGGTTCTCCTATAAGGAAGTAATCAGAGACTGCTCGGCACACAAAATTCCTCAGATCCTTCACATAAACTTGCTTTCCCTTCATTCTTGTGATCACACATTGTTTTGGATGGGATCCAAAGCAGGTTGGATGATTTTATGGCCATTAATGGCGTCTGGGATGGTGAGATTGGATTGATCAGGTTCTGGTCTTGACGTCACGCCAGGGCATGCTGCCTGATGACGGGTGCCAGGTGAGCATTCCACCTTCTCCATGAACTTCCTCCTGGAACTGGTAAAGGATGGAGCAAGAGTTCTCTCTTCCTTGAAGAAAACTGATTGTCAGTGGTTGGAAGCCACTGGAGAGCAAAGATGACAAATCTGTTTGGCTCATCTCTCCTCTCTGGTTTCTAGTTAATCAGGAGAGGGACCAAACGCTTTCCAAAGGACAAGAAAATAAGTCTGGCCATTATACTCAAGTCAGTAAACAAGAGTAGAAATCTTAGCAAAACTTGTACTTTTATGATTATCAGAGGCAAACTCTTGGATATAAAAAAGAGCCCCAAGGGTCATCGCATCCAACCCATCACTAAAGCAGCTGTCCCTTTAACATTAGCAGGTTTCACAAACTGAGCATCCTCTATGCAGCAGACACTGTGCCAAGTGTGTTACATGCCTCAGTTCTTGTCATCCTGGCAATAAGTCTATGACACAGGTCTTATGAAACTCATTTTACAGAAGAAGAAACTGAGACCCAGATGGTTAACTCATTCCCTGTTGGGAAGTAGAATATTATGCGATACTGTTGGTCCAGGCAGTGTGCCAGGCTTTGAAGCAATGAAAGTTGGGTTAAAATACTGCTAAGCCACTTCTCAGTGGGGACATCTAGTGTGATGATACCTACTCACAGGGTTTCTGTGAAAATCAAAGGAGATGAAATTGATGTCCACAAGTATATCAGCTCTGTTCTAGAAAAAGAAGGGAGGAATTAATGAGAAAAACCTTGGTAGGAGGATGCCTTCCAAGCAAAGAGAACACTTTGGGCAATGGCCTGGTGGTGAGAAAGAAGGGGAGTTAAGGTGATTATGGTTTTCAGTGCAATGGAAAAATAGCAAGAGATGAATGAGACTGGCAAGTTAAAAAGAACCCAGAATACAAAGGGTCTTGTATGTCATATTAAGGAAAGTGAATGTTATATTGAGAACAATAGAGAGGTAGAGAGTGATTTTAAGTGAGTGACATTTGTCTTTCAGAAAAATCACTTTTTAGGGAACTGATAACCAGCAACCCATCCATCCATCCATCCATCCATCCATCCATCCATCCATCCATCCATCATCCATTCACTCACTCAAAAAATAATTATTGAGTGCCTAATCCATGTCCAGTGCTGAGACAGTCCCTGGAAATACAGTGGAGGTATAAGCCAAGCATGTTATCTGCCCTCACAGAGCTTACAGTCTAATGAGACCAGGCAGGAGACTGCTGCACTAATGAAGACAATAGATGACTGAGACCTGAGTAAAGGAGCATAAGGGGAAACAGGGACAGGTTGGAGTTTCTAAGGAGAAAAATGGTCATAGCCGGAAGATTGATTGATGGTGAAGCAGCAAGAGGCACTAAGAAAAAGAGAAGGAAGAAAGAAAATCTGGGAGGAAGGGAGGGAAGAAAGGAGGAAGGTAGGAGGAAAGGAAGGAGAGAGAGAAGAAAGAGAAGTGCAAAGGTCCTATACTGCATTATTAATACATATCATTTTGTATATATGGTTACTGAATAAAAAGTCACATGTTTACATAAGCTGTCGACTAGAAATAAGGCCACACATGTGTGAAGAAATATATGTATACATACTTACGCTGATCTAAATTTACATTTATAAAGATCTACACAGATACCTATTATGTATCTATGTGGATATACACTGCAGCTGTTGGTATAATATAGACACTTGGTGCCAAGTTTTTTCCAGATGAATACTTCAGCACACCTGAAACATTCTCGGCAGAAAAATGGGGAAACTCAAACTCAAATAAGAATAAATGAAAACAGCTAATGCCATGTGTGGATCTCTAATGGAAAACTCAAAACTTGGGATGCATTATCTGCTTGCAGAAGTGATCACGATGGGGTTTGAGTCAGTCAGTTGCCCAATTCCTGGGCCACAAGGTAACAAGAATCAGGAAATATTCACCAATGAAATCGAGTTTTTTGATCAAGAGGTAGGAAAACAAGGTTTCTTTGGAGCTTAACCACTTTCTGAGGCCAAACACAAGAATTTCTGAGGTTGTAATTACCTTATTTAAGACGAAGTTAATGGAACATAGTGGATGCTCAATTTGCATTTGTCAAACGAAGAATCTTCTATCTTGTTAATATGGAAAGAAAAAGGAAGTTACTGGCCCATGGGATATTAGAGCTGAAAAGAATGTTATCGTTCAACCATTTGCTCAATGGATGAGGTGCCAGCTTCAGAGAAGTTAAGTGACTCACTCCACAATGCAATCTGGTGGCAGGGTTGGGACCAAGATTCAGTCCTCCTCACCCACCCTCCAGCGCTCTTTTCCCCAACACCACAGATATGTCTGGCATCGCTCATGGATTTGGGAGTTTTATGTTAGTTTGGGAAGTCCAAAAACTTAAACATGCAAAGATAAATAGGATGAAAATGAGTTGAGAAATAAATTGCAGAGTTTGGCTCATGGAAAAGTTTATTTCTTCAAGGATATTAAAAGGGTCTGAGCCAAACAGATCACAGAGCCTGTATTAGGATGCACCAAAAAAGAGAACAGTGTCTTTTCCTGGCCTGGGTGTACTAAATTTATATAACCTGAAGGAAAACCCAGGGATGCTGGGTTTCCTTGGAGGCCTGAGTCAGCTCAGGGAACCAGGCGGTTCAGCACTTCCAGTTGAATGCAGTTCTACAAATATGCTTTAAGAGGGTCAGGGACAAACCAAGAATAGACTTAACTGATTGATAGTTGAGTTGGATGGGTCTTGAAATTATTTCATTCAAACAGGATGATTTTAGCCAGAGTAGCCTCAAGGGAAAGTCTAGCTGAGTCTACCTCCCCAATATCTCCCAACTCCATTCCCTTCTCTCCATTCTCATGGTCACTCGTCTCCTCCAGACCACTACTACCGCTCACCTGCCTTCCTGGTTCCTTTCCTCCAGCACCTACATCCTCCACCTCTCCTTCACAGAGCAGCCTGAGCAATCTTTATAACATGCAGATCTTACCATGTACCATACCCCACTAAGGCACATAAGTGACTCCTCACTGTCCGCAGTGTAAATCCAAACCCCTCCTGATCTGGCTGTTACCCATTTCACCAGTCCCTACCTGCTCTTCATGCTCTAAACCCATCTAAACTCTTAAAACATTATTGAGGAGCTTTTCTTTATATGGGTCTGTGACAGTTTGAAGTACTTTTATGAATCTCAAAAAGAAAAAGATGATATTTTTGAAATAATACATTCCTGTGGGTGTGAGACACATTTGATTGGACTACGTCAGTGAGGCATGACTCAGGTTTAGTCTCCGCCCTCTTGCTGGGCCTGATAAAAATGGAGACACACAGGAAATGGAGCTTCACCATATTTGATCCAGCCATGTGAGAGAAAGGACTCCAGATTCTCCAATAGCTGCAGAAAGGCAGACGAAGCCCCAAGAGACTGAGAGAGGAGATCTGGAAAGAGACAGGTCATATCTATGTCTGGTTGCCCACAACTAGGCTCAGATAGATGGTGAGCCTGGAGGGGATGGAAGAAACCTAGGCAGAGATCGCCCACCATCTTGCTTTACTACATGGCATCTGACTCTGATGCTGGTGCTTTGATTTGGGCATTTTGTAAGCTTTTACTTCAAATAAATCCCCTTTATAAAAACCAACACATTTTTGGTACTTTGCATCAACAGCCTTTTGGCAAACTAAAACAGGGTCATATCTATTGATAGTTACCACATTGTAAATTCAAACTGTGAAAATGTTTAAAACACAAGAACAAACAAGCATGTTGCTCCATTCGCCATCAGAATGACAATGGCATTGAATGTCACATACTCTCTAGAAATCTCTACTGCACTCTCAGGAAAGAGAGAGCATGAAAAAAAGGTAAAGGATGTCTTAGTACTATTATGAGAATAGTTCTGACTTTGTGGACACCCTGCCAAGGTCTCCAGACCACACTTAGAAAACTACTGCTCTAAACACACCAAACTTCTTTCACATCCTCAAATGCACCTTGTTTGCTGGTGTTGTGACACTTCCTGGGAAGTCTGGGTCCCCAGTTCTGGGTGAGGTCCTCTTTTTCCTGGTCCCCTGCACCTCATACTTCTTTTAGCATAGGTCTTATCACAGAGTGGTAATTGCTCATTGACTGATTTGATTCCACTCTTAGACAATCAGCTCTGCTTTGCCCATGTACCCAGCACAGTGTCCATCATGCAGTTCCTACAGTGGTCGGATATAAGACAGGTTCCCTCTATGGAAGTCAGCAAAGACCAGACAGGTGGAAGAGCCACACCTTCCGTGAAAACCCGGAGGGGAGAAATTGGGTAGAAAATTATAATTGCAGATTTCAGCAAGAACTTCCTAACAAATGTACTTAGAGGAGGGAGGCCAGGAAAATATCTGAGCTGGTGCTAGGGGAGCCTCAGGGAGGGAGTGCATAGAGGGGATTCCTGCACTGGGTGGGAAGTGGGATTGGATGACCCTTGGCATCCCTTCCAAGCTGACAGGCTGAGATTCTGTGAGGCTGAACCAAGACTTTCTCCCAGACAGCCTTTTGGCTTTACATTCCAGATGGATTTGTTTAGAGTTCCCTGAGCTCAACTCTCATTTTTATTTTAAGCTACTTTAGAAGATAACAAAGTATAGTAACGTCATTTTTTTCTCCTTGACTTTCTTCTCTGATCCTTCTCCCTTGCTTTAGTCTATCTCTGGATTTTTAACCTGCTTTCTAAATATGTAGAGGATAAAAGGGTAGTTTCTCACTGAACCTTAAGGAGGAATCAAATTCCATTCCACTTGTGATAAATGGGTGGAATGGTGTCCTCTCCCCCAGTGACCATGGACGTGAGCTGACCTTCCCAAGAGCAAGAGGGGCTGGTCTGAGAGGGAGAGCTCTATGTGGAAGGTTGGGAGGGCAAGGAAGGGTGAGATGCAAGACTGAGAAGAAGCGATGGTGTCTCTTGGGCAGCCTGGCTTCAGGGACTAGGTCGGAGCCTTAAAGAAAGAAGGACAGCAGAAGGTAACTGAGTAGGGGAATTTTTGGGGAAATTATTTAAGGTCCTAGCAGCACTGCTTCTGGGTCAGGTGAGAAAGTGCAACAAAGTATTAGGGGAAAGGTGTTCTTTTAATTTCTGCGGGAAATGGAGTGGATCTGGCAGTGAAGGTTACTGAAAGGTTAGTGAAGTAGCAGAGAGATCCTTGGCCCCTGGGAGGCCTGGGAAAGAGGCCCCTGAGCAGGGAAGGGTATGGTCCTGTGTGGAGCCCACAACTGTGACAATGGTGAGGTGCTTCTCTCAAGTGTCTTGCAGGTAAATGGAGCTCAAAATGGAGGGATATGGAAGAAATAGTGGTGACACAGAGGAGAGCAAAACCTGGATAGTTCGAGAAAGTTGAAGATGTGAAGACTCATGATGCTTTGAATCCCCAAAATATGTGTATTGATGTGAAAGGGATTTCATCTGTACCTCCAGGCTGTCAAGGATTGGAGGCATGGATATATAAACACACACATGTATGCACACACACCATTGTCTTCATTAGGTGTGTGGCCTTGGGCACTTATTTAATATCTTGGTGTTTTGCTTCCTCCTATGTAAAGTGGGAATGACATATCTATGCCAGTGTGCATGCCTACAAATTATCTGTTGAATGAATGCCTGAATATTGGCCTTGGGGGTCCATTTTAAGATCAAATGAGATGGTATAGGGGGAGCACCATTAAAAGTCTTAAAATTCCATACACATTGAAAGATTTGTCCTTTGTATACCAGATCTATAAATGAGCTCCCAGTCTGGCTTACCTTCTGCTTCTCGAGGGCTCCAGTGTCCTGATGGGCCACAGGGCATGGGGGAGGATGCGTTGAAGGCGTATTGTACCAGGACTCTCCCTTCCAGACAAAGGTCACATGCTGATCCCAATTCTCTAGGAGGCCAAGGAAAGAGAGAAAATGCACTGACTTAGGAACAGTTGAATGAGTCACTGACTCAACTAGGCCAGAGGCAGCAGGGCAGAGTCCACAACAACTCTGCTACCTCTCTCCTCCCTACAGAGTCTAAAGCTTCTGGAAGATGACCATAATTGAAATTCCTGCCCATTGTCCAGCGAATATCTTGTTTTGGCCTAAAGGGTTTCTATTATGATGGTGAATTCACGTCCCTAATTTCAAACGGAGCAGAATCAAGAGGCCAAAGGTGCTCCACCTGCAATAATCAAGTTCATGAGGCATGAAAAGCTCCATTGATAATTTGCTGTGTAATTGTGGGGAAAATCTCTTGTCCCATTACCTACCACGTGCCAGGCACCATCCTGTGTCCTAGGCATTAAATATGAAGAAGACATAGCCCCTTCATCTGATAAATGAGTGGGCTGGACTAGATAATGCCTAAAGAACTTTCCAGCCCTGACATTCTGGGGATGGATGAATCACTTCTAAATTTAACAACAGCAGTTTCCTTACCATGCCATCAAACTCATTTTAGCAGCTTTCCAAAGGACAAGCCAATCCCTCAATGGGATCAGCCCCAGAAGTGGAATATTATGGTGGCTTCCCCTACTATCTTGCATATCTGGATTCAATCTCACTTTGGCCACAACGGCCGCTGGGATCATAGTTGTTTTCCAGACTTGGCATCTGTTAGGGAGGCAGCTGCAGGGAGGAGAGAAGGATGAGTCCTCTCATCCTATACTACTGTGAATGTAAAATTGCAAATGTGATCCACCTCCACAGTGGGAGAGGAAACTGGTTCTGGGGAAGGAGTCAAGAAAAGTCCCAGCCCAAACCATTATTTCTCAAAGTGCAATGGCCCTGCCAATACCTCACTCATCATACAGAGAAAAGTTGCTACTGTTTAGTTACCTAAAAGGGAGCAGTGGAGGACCCAGATCTCAAGCCTTAGAGTTTTCTCTTTGCAGGGAAGCTCTCTATGCTCCTGGGCTCACATGGTGAGGAAGAGTGTGCTTGTGAGCATTAAAGTATTCTGGTGCTCCCCATTCCTCCTCTACATGGAGGCCAGGGAGATGATCTCCAAACCCTAAAACAGCTCATACCCCTGCTTATTTCCTTTGGTGACTCCAACTCCTTCCATTCTGTGATATATCATTCAAGACCCTTTGCAAACTGTTCCCTTCATCACTCTAACCTCATTTCTGACCACTTCAAGCTCTGCCTAAACTGTCTTGCTCTTTC
>PVKH010004420.1:0-23386 GCA_004027955.1 Chaetophractus vellerosus
CACGGCGGCTCTGGCCCGCCCATGGCGGCTTGCCATTCTCAAGGTGGTCTGCCCGCTAGGAGAGGTCCCCGGGAACCGAACCCGGGGCCTCCCATGTGGTATGCCGGTGCCCTATCCACTGGGCTATCGAGCCGGCCCCAATACTAATATTCTTTTAATGACAAAAAGGACCTACATATGTCCTTGGTTGTAAGAAAAGTAGAAAATATCATTAAGATTATGTGTTTTCTTATAAGACAGATTTGAAACTTACAAGCATTTGTAAGTTTGGTGCTAGTGAAGTGCTGTTCAACAACTAGCTCTCCAAAAACGAATGAAAAAATAGCAGTGATCTGTAACATATTGTTGATTTCTGAGGTGTAAATATTCCTACTGTGGCAGATTTCATATTACCAACTTGACTTCACTGAAAATGGATTTGGAAGAAAGACCTGCGCACTAGGCTGTCAAAGCCCAGGGTAGGTGCTGGCTCTAGCACACAGCTGCAAAGTCCTCTCCAAAATACAAAGGAGCCTTCAGATAGCTGTTGGAGACAGCCCTGCTCTCTTAACACATTGATGCAAATCTCTGGCTCTTTCTTAGGTAGTGTTGGTCACCTAGCCCCCTGGTGACCAATTTAGTTCTTTTTGTGCTGCAATTTTCCCCCTAGTATATTGTGCTGTCATTCATCAAATGTTTACAGAACCTCTGCAATATACCAGGTACTGTGATAGGTGCTGACAGGGCAGTAATGAGCAAAAGAGACTTGGAACCTTGCCCAAATTGGATTTATAGTCTCATAGAATGAGAGAAACATTTGCCATGTGTCTTAGTTTGCCAGGGCTGCTATAACAAATGCACACAATGGGTTGGCTTAAAGAACAGGAATTTATTGTCTCACGGTTTTAGAGGCTAGAAGTCAAAATCAATGTCTTGACAGGCCGTGGTTTCTCCTGGAGTCTGGAGCACTCTGATCCTGGCTTGCTGCAAATCCTTGGCATTCTTGGCTTGCATTTCTGCCTTGTCTGTCGCATGGGATCTGTCTCCTTGTTTCCATTTGCAGCTTTATCTGATTTCTGGCTTCTTCTAACTTCTGGCTTCTACTGACTGATTGCATCAGAATTTGCTCACTTTATAAGGTCTCCTGATTTAATTTGGCCTCCTTTAAATAGGATCATTGTAGATCCTATTCACAAATGCGTTCACACCTTAACTGGTAGTAACATCTCCAAAGTTTGGGGTCATGCTCATGAGATCGTAGATTAAGACTTGGACATGTCTTTTGTGGGGGTCATGATTCAATGCCAACACAATGTAGTATATAACTGAGCAGACCTGACCTGTCCAGTCAGGAAGTCCAGGGTCAACTTTTCTGTGCAGATGGGGAATCTGACTTGAAATTAGAGAAAGATGTGGGGTGGAATCTTCCAGGTGGAGGAAAGAGCCCATGTGAAGTTTCTGAGGTGGGAGAACTGATGAAAGGAAAGGAGAGAAGATGGGAAAGGCAGCCAGCAAAGCAAAGAATGATTGAAGATGCAAGGGAGAAGAGAGCAGAGACCAGTCCTGCAGGGCTTTGTGGGTCTTACATCTTGTGCATAAGAGCCTGTGTAACTTGGCAACTATAACTAGACCAATGCAATCCCCAGCAGAAGGATTTATTCATAAAAAATTTCAAGTTTACCAAAAGGTCTTTTTTATTAACTATCCAAATATTCATATTTATTTCATTGATATCTGGAGCATCTTTATAGTATGCTTCTAGTACATCCCACAATTTAGATTCATGAGATAAATACTCGGTAAATATTCCTGGGTTATTTATAGACAGCGAGGTCCTAAGGTCTAAATATCTGTCACCAAGAGATGGTTCCAACCCAGAATTTCAGGCAACTTTCACTCCCCCTTCTTCCAACTTCTGAATCATGCTCTAAGTATCTGAGAACCCAGAATTCTTTGTCCAAACAACTCCCAGTTTGCTTTCCGGGAGAACACCTGTTCTTCTCAGGTTAGTCCTTCTGATGGCCGACCAAGCTGCTGGAAGCATGCTCACTGCTTGGCTGGAGGTGGCTGAGAGGTGGCTGTTGGTTGGGAGTGGGAAGGCAATGATGGACTGAGTCTAAAAGTATAGTCTGGGATGTCCACACATATGCATGCAAGAACCCTTCAGTGTGGGACAGTGCAGGTGGAAAGAAGAGGGGGTCAGGCTGAGGGCAGGAGGTTAGAGTTGGGTTTATGTATGGGGTAAGAGTGGAATTCTACCCATTGAGCCATTCATAGATGCTGAACTCTAAGGATTCTGAGAAGTCTGTTTTTGAACCTGACCTCCAGGTCATTATGAAAGTGTATTTTCCAAATAAGGAGGATAGAATTCTTAATTTAACAGTTCATTAATTTTTAAAGCATATAGACTTATCATATATGAATTTCCATTTGTACTTTTATTCAATGTATTAATGAGTGCAGTTTTTATCACTTATCTTAGAAATCCTCAGTTATCACTGCAATGGCAAAACAGGAATTTTTATGTATATCTAATTACTCCATTATATCCTTAATACATTTTGAGATATCTTATGGACTCAAGCTAATATTGTGAGGAGGCTTCAATGATAGCAGCAATAATAGTAGCTAATAATTGTTGGATGCTAAATAGTTAGCCAGGCTTTCTTTTAAGCAATTTAAATGGTCTAATTCATTCAAATCTCATATCAACTCTATGTGGTGGGTACTATTCTTTTCTCCATTTTAAGATGGGACACAGTGAATGGTGGAGTTAGGATCTGGACTCAAGCAGTCAGGCTCCAGAGTCTGTGTTCTGTGCACCAAACAATACTGCCTTAAAAATTTTTCCTTAAGGCGGGTAAGTTGCTTACCGTGAATTACTATGCTCATTTTATTATTTACTATGGAACAAAATTTGTTCAAATGCTATTTTGGTATTCATTGGTGTTATTATAGATGATTAATTTTACTTCAGCATTTGAAACAATAGGACTTTCATGCTAACACTTTATCCACACAAATCTGACTTCAGTGCTTTTGACACTTTATGCCCTTAGAATATTTCAAAAGTTAATTATTGAAAATGTAAAAATAAAAAAAGTAAACAGAAAAATGTAAAAATAGTTTTGGGATATTTCTTCAGGCATTATTTATTTCATTTTTTTTAAAGATTTATTTATTTTATTACATATCTCCCCTTCCCCCCGCTGCGGCGACGCGCTGAGACTGGTCACTGCGCAGGCACGGATTTCCCCGCTTGTGGGCGGTCTCTGCATCCGTTCACGGCTGGCTCTCAGTTCGCGGGTGGCTGGCTGCGCTCCATCCGCGGGTGACCTGCCCTGCCCGTGGCGGCTGTTGCCCTGTCCGTGGCAGCTTTTTGCCCTGCCCACGGTGGCTCTGGCCTGCCCATGGCGGCTTGCCATTCTCAAGGCGGTCTGCCCACTAGGAGAGGTCCCCGGGAACTGAACCCGGGGCCTCCCATGTGGTATGCCGGCGCCCTATCCACTGGGCTATCGAGCCGGCCCCATTTATTTCATTTTTTGCTTTAAAAACAACAACACGTAGTTGAGTTCATATCTCATGAATTTCCTATTTTAGTCTTTCAGGTAACATTATAACACAAAGTTTTCCCCTCATCATCAAAAATAATGACAGCAAGGTAAACCATAAGTTGTTTGATCATTCACTTATCATTTGGTTTTCAAAGTGTTTCTTTTTACTTACCTTATTATTTGCCAATAAAAATACCACTCCATTAAATACATTTGTGCTTGAAACTTTGTCTATATGTTAAGTTCCTTAGATTAAATTCCAAGAAGTCAAATAGTATGAGCGTTTTTAAGGCACTTGAAATATATTGCCACATTTCTTTTTAGAAATTTTATACCCATTTCAAACAACAGGCTATGAGTATGCTGATCTCACCACATTTTCCCTAATATTGACTGGTACCATTGAAATAAACTCTGCTGATCTGACTAACATAATAATACTGTGTTTTTTGTTCATTGTCTGTTCATGGATTTTTGACAATTTATGTTTGGGGATTCTGGTCTTTGTCACAACAATTTCTGTGGTCTCTTTATATTGGAATGATTTTTTGACTCTGTTATATTTTCTGTGAATAGTTTCCCCTAAATAAATAAATGTATTTATTTATCTTTTCTCTTGTAATTATTCCTTTGCTTTTAAGCTTATGGTCCTTCCCTTTCTAGAAATCAAATTATACTTTATAATATTTTATTTTCGCTGCATATGTTTTTTTACAACTAACTCTTTAATCCATATAGAAGTTATTTCAGTGTAGGATAGACTTAATTGATCTCAAATTGTTTCCCCCTGATAGCTATCTAGCTCTCTTCATACCACTGGTTCAGCAAGTCATCCCTGCCCCATTGATTTGTGACATTGCTCTTTTATTAGTTTTAACAAACTAAATCAGGCTGCTTTTTTGTTTTATTAATCTATTTATTTTTGGACTGAATAACATTTTAAATTATTGTAGTATTAAAAAATGTCCACCCTGGGTAATTATAATAGTTGGAGGAATTACATAGGTGATTTTTACATCTGAGAGATCACTAGAAATAGAAGAAAAAATTATTTCCTTCACTTGCTCCTCAGTTCCTGGTCGATTTAAATACTCAGCAACTATTTAAAGGAAGCCACTAGATCTTATATTTGTTTGGACTCTTTCCATAGAGTTAAGAAGAATGCTGTCTGTATGATGCAAGTCCAATTAATATTTTTGTTCAACAGGTCAGAGGCCAACAGGAGAATTGGTTTCAACAACCATTTTTAGACAGACTATCTAAAGTTTTGCTCTTCATGCTTGCCAGGGTGAATCGAAGAGTTGACCCACTTACTGAGGTCTGCTGGCTTTTTTGTCAGTTTGGTCACATTTCTTCTAAGGTGTCTGGGAGAAGCAACTGCTGTTCTTCTATGCTAATCTATTAAGTATAAAGCCCAATAAGATTGTCCCTTTACTTAACTGTGACTATGGTGTGGATTATGTATATCTCCTGAAGGAATACTGGGAGGAGACAAGGAAAGATGGCAGGAGACATTGGAATGAAACATAATTGCATTGATTAGTGGCTATTTGGTACATTTTAAGGCTTATTTATGAAATTGCAAAAAGAATAGCCTGTTTTAAACCTGTCATAAATGATTTGAAAACATTGATAGAACTATTAACTAAGACTATGGAACAGTGTGAGACATGACCCTGAGAATTCATCTAGACTGACTCTCTTACTTTACAGATTAGGAAAGAAAGAGCCAAAAAAGCTAAGGTCTGTTTTCATGGTCAAACAGTGAATTAATAATTTCTAACTCCTTCGATATGCTTTTTTTTCATTAAAACTTTTTATTGAAGTATATCATTCAAACATGGACATATATAAACACTAAGTGTATGGTAAAAGTTGTGAACTTACAAAATAAACATGCATATCATCTTATAGGGTGCCCATACATCACCTCACCACCAACACCTTGCATTGGTGTGAAACATTTGCTACAAATTATGAAAGAGCATAATCAAAAATTTATTAACTATAGTCCATATCTTACATTTAGTGTATTTCCCCTCAACCCACCCTATTATTAACACCCTGTATTACTATTATATATTTGTTATAGCTCATGAGGGAACGTTCTCATATTTGTTCTAACCAGAATCCATCTTCCACCACAGGATTCACTGTGTTATACAGTCCCATGCCTTGTACAGTCTATCCAAAGTGTACACTCAGTGGCTCTCATTTTCATCAAAGAGTTGTGCTGTCTTCAGTTCAGTCAATTTTAGAACATTTCCATTACTCCAGAAGGAAAAATACCATACTCCCTTATACCCCCCCAAAGTCAGTAACTAAAATGAGTGACATTTTTAGTCCTTCCAGAAAGTGCAATATTTTTCATTTTTGTTTAGAAGTTCCTAGTGAATAGCAATGGGCCTCATGAGAATTTTCCCATTCTTATTCTTTCTCCAATAACAAAAAACTAAGCCAAAGAATCAACAATTCACTGAAATTTATTAATTCTTGTTGTTGCTCACTTTGAGAGCAAAATCTCCTAAAACCAAGTTCTAAATTCAGGCATGTGCTGTGCTCCCTGTCACTTTTAAGACAAAAATCAAAAGGAAACTGATGTACAGAATAGAGGGGATTCCCAAATACCCAACATCTTCTACTTTTCCCTTCTCCCTTATTAATAACATTTTACATGTGGATGGTACATTTGTTATAATAGATGTACAAATATTGAAGCACTAACCATCGTCGATGATTTACATTATGGTTTATATTTTGGATTGTACACTTTTATGAATTTTTATGAAATTTAAAATGACCAGAATCCATTATTGCAAGATCATGCAGAATAATTCTAATGCTCTAAAAATGCCTTATGTTCCATCTATTTTATTCCTCCCTCCCTCTCCCCTTGGGACCTATTGTAACCACTAAGTTTCACTTTTTGAAGAATAAGATTCATAGTTACTTACAATAATATTGAAGGCTTGGCATATTGGTCTATTTTCTTTTATTAGGCACTGCCTATGTTCTCAAGAGACTCTTGACCCTCTATTTGAGAACATAGCAGAACTTCCCAGGATGGGAGTTTAATATTTTCTTGTTTATTGTGTGGGTCTCCATGCACTGATATAACACACTATGACAAGATGAATACTTACATATTCCATAGATTTCCCCCCCCACCCCCGCCCAGTGTGGGACATGACTCCTGGGAGTGAGCCTCCCTGGCACTGAGGAATTATTACCAAGTGCCAACTAGCAATACACCTGGAAAAAGATCTTGACCAAAAGGGGGAAAGGGTAAATATAAATGCGTTTTTATGGCTAAGAGATTTCAAAGTGAGTTGGGAGGTCATTTTAGAGGTTACCCTTATGCACCTCTCAGCAGGATCTCATTGACTGCCACAGTAAATATTGACTTAAATAATGGGGCTCTTGGGGGCTCTAGAGACATCCAGACACTATAGGCAGGGCTGACAACTCAGGAGTTTGGTGGCCTGCCAGTGGGCCCACTTTGGAATTTATGCTCTCCACTGTGACAGAGTTGGACTCATTTGTGGTTTCCCTATATATGTCTCTTCTGCACCTTCTACTTGAACCTATAGTTAGTACTAGACTTGATAGGTGTATTTCTAAGAGACTTGAATCTTTGGGCTGTTAATGTGCTAGTTGGGCCCTGAATCTCAACAAATTTGCAATACCTACTCCCCAGGTCATTGTACTCACCCAGGACAACTATCAAGGAGATGATGATGGACAACACCCATCCCAAGGAACAGAAAGAGCCTGCAACTGCAAGCAAGATAGTCCCATCCATCTGCCCCATGGGATCTAAGCCCCTCTCAATTAGGATTGGGGAATGAATGCTGGACTAGAGTAGACTTACTATTATTCTTCTATAGACTCATTGTTATTCTAGCAATGGAAGAACTTTTGTCATTGAAGTGGAGGCAGTGGCCACTGGAGGTTCTGAGGGGAGGGAGAGGGAAAAACAGATGTAATATGGGGGCATTTTTGGGACATTGGAATTGTCCTGAATGATGTTGCAATGATGGATACAGGTCATTATTTATTTTGTCATAACTTACAAAATTGTGCTGAACAGAGTGTAAACTCTAATGTAAATTATAATCTATGCTTAGTTGCAATGCTCCAATAATGTGTTCATCACTTGTAACAAATGTACTACACTAAGGCAGGATGTTGTTAATGTGGGAAAGTGTGGGAGGGGTAGAGAGGGGCATATAGGAATCACCTATATTTTTCAATGTAACATTTATGAAATCTAAAGTATTTAAAAAATAAAAAAACTATTAAAATGTATTTTTTTTAAAAAAGAAAACTGATGTTGCTGACCCATCCCAGAATTGTAGCTTTCAATACAGAATTAAAACAAATGCTCTCCCCTCACTCCCCGTGAGGCTGTGGATCAGATGTGCTTACATCCATTCTTGAAAACTTTCTAAATTTTAAAACTTGCCATTCTTCTTGATGAAAAGAAACACTTCTTTAATTTTAAAAGTAAAGGGCAAAGTATGTGTCAAGACATAGATTTTGAAATGGGGAAAGGGATGGTGGTGGTCGTGGTGGAATCCAGATTGCTTTTTTGTTTATTTTCAAGGGTAACCACTTCCCCAGGATACTGAGAAACCACCTCAGAAAGCAAATAGCTAAAGACATGTGTAATTCATATACCCATAAATGTCCTATAATTTAAAGTAATAGCATAGTTACTGCACGGAGAAATAGGCTTTACATTATCTAGCTGTGTTTGTCCAACCTCCTGCTATCACTAAATCAAGTGTTAGGTTTTCCTTCTGAGGAGACTGTTGTGCTAAATTGCTTGGTGAAGATATTTTTGTGTGTTTCTTATGACCAAATCCATTGAATTAAAATGTTTCAAAGATTAATGGGGGCTTAGGCTTTGAAAGTTTCCTTGTTTATTACATTAGTATTAATGGAGGCAATTAAAGGTGGTCATAAAGACAAGTCTCATTATCAGAATGTTCTCTGTGATTTTGAACCTGCCCGCGAAGGAATGCTTGATATTACATCACCAAAGCTTAAGCTAGTAGGGCTTATTGGATTGGCTAGAAGAGGACACATTGAGTTTTTTTCTTTACAGATGGAAGGATTTGACTATTGCTTAATGAGTTGTATAAATACTGTATTTTAGGCTTTGAGTCTCTTACTGCATCTGCATTTTATGAAAATCTCATATTTTGGGCTTAGCAGATGGACTCATTTGAATTAGTTTTGCCGAAAAGAGTCTAAATTTTATTATATAAAAGGCAAAACCAGTGGAGTTGTTTCAAAACCTTTTGGAACAATCATTAGCCCTGAAGTTCCTTAGGACGAAGAAATAATTTTGATAATGAACAGCCAGAAACTTCTCAGGTGCAAAAGGTGCAGTTCTTCCTCAAAAGATGTCAAAGGAAAAAGTTCACTTTTTTGTTGACTGACTGACCCAGATTCTTCAGCTGCAGAGCGAATAGCCTATAGAATTTGTTTTTACTTTTCAAATGAGACGTATTTGACTAACACTCAGCATCCCAACGTACTGCAAAAACAGAAAGAAGTTTTGTGTCATTAACTAAACATAGTGCACATTTGTTGCAAAATTTTATCAGATGGGACAAATTGTGCATAAGTTAAACAGTTTGAAAGAAGAAAAAGACCCTCAGATGTTAGTAACTCTTTTATTTTTAGGCCTTTAATAAGATATGTAGGAAAGTAGTCATAGTGACCGTAGGATCATTGTAACAATTTGGTTTTAAAAGCAGATGTCAAAACTTCCAGTTTCCTTTTACTTTTCAATTGAAGAGATATAATTCTTGTCTATGATCACAAAGCTTGTACACTATAACTGAATATGAAGTGTTTCGGGAAAGCAATGTGTTTAGGATGTGAAAGTTATGAGGAGATGGCTGGATGGGATAAGGGAAGAAAGAAAAGCTGAATGGGACAAAATGGAAACTTTCTAGTACACCTTGAGTGTCAACTTAAACATCTATCTAGGAAAAAGTAATTAATCAGAATTGTCCATTTTTTAGTGGACTGATTTTTTTTTCTATCATGGGCAAGAAAAGGGATATAATAGGAACATGGGATAATAGGGGTTTTTATTCCCTCCTTCCCTCTCTCCCTCCTTTCCTTCTTCCCTTCCTCTTTTCCTTCTTAAGTGTGTGGAAGAGAGGGCATCATAAATGAAGAGCATATAAAGAGACCCATGAAAAGCAAATTGACTTAAATTTACTCTTTGGTATTAAGAAAGGAGAACTTAACCTAGTGACCCTTCAGGAATTCATGGTGAGCTTTGGTTGTGCACAAATCCTCCCAAATTGTGAGTATGTGAAAATTTGCATTTTTGTGGGAGATAGTGTGAATCTTTTTCTTTCATCAGATTTTCTCAAGGTCCCATGATCTAGAAAAGTATAAAATTCACTGATATAAAACAGTTGAAGGAGAAGCAATAGTAAATACTATTAATTTTTTACATGATATTTTAGTATAACTGGATTTCTTAATGTAAATTTTTTTCAGTAACCTTAAGGATATTATTTTTCATGTATCACTAAAGAAGAGGATTTTTCCTATTTAAAATTCAATGTCTTGCTAAAATTGGGGGTGGGGTGGGCTTAGGACTTGCAAAATTTCAGTAGACTCCACTTTATCCAAGTGACCTAGATAACATCACCAGTAAGGAGACATGTGTACACCATTAACCCTTCGATAAGATGCAGTGAGAAGTAAATACCATCATTTCTGTGATTTTTTTTACCAAATTGCATAATCTCATGATTCCAATCATTAGACAGAGAATGAAGAAACCTAAACTGAAAACAATCTACAAAATAACTAATTAGTAGTCGTCAGAGGTGTCAAAGTCATGAAAGGCATGGTAAAACTGAAAAGCTGTTATAGATCAGAGGACACTAAGATGGCATAACAGCTAAGGGCAAGGTGGGATTCTGGGCAGGATACAGGAATAGAAAAAGGGTTTTGGTGAAAAAAACTGGTGACATTTGAATAAGATATGTAGTTGAGTTACCAGAATTGTATCAATGTTAATTTCTTAGTTTTGATCATTCCACTATGGTTGCGTAAGATGTTAGCATTCAGGGAAGCTGAGTGGGGGATATACGAGAACTCTCTAAGTCTAAAAGACTTCTCAAAGTCTAAATTTACACCAAAATAAAAATTTGAAAAATAAAGAACAGTTGATCTCTGATGACATCTTTTTAATATTTGGGTCTAACTGTGCCTGCAGTTTAATAGTATTCAACTTTTGTTATGTGACTGAAGAAATTCCCTATTTTCTTTTTTTACAAAGTAAAATAACATAAAATTCTCTTTCCTTTCTATTCTAGGCAACTGACTTGAATCCACTAATAAAATGCCATGAAAATATGTTAAATTACTTTGACATATCTTTTCTCCCTTTGATTTAATTTTGTTGAGTTTTGAATATGAGATCTCGTTTGACAGAGACTTTCTGGCTCTGTAGTGCTTTATTCTGACCTTAAGCACAAATCATATCTTTGTGTCATTTCTCAGGATGAGTCATGGACCTAAAGTGCTTTGCTGTTGCTTTTCCCATTTTCCATAATTGTTCAAATGTCAGTTATGACTTTTTCATTGTTCAATTTGAATACATAAGCTTTTTAAATTTCTCATCATTTTCACAGAACCCTTCTTAGGAGAAATGCTGAATTGCTTGCTATCAGACATGTGTTTCCATTTTTCCATTATTTTAAAGAATGTTTGCGTGACTGCTGTTTGTTCTAAACTATTGTTCAGCCGAGAATGACAAGCAAGACCCCTCTTGACTCACCCCCTCATATCTGTGTTCTAATCCACAGGAAAGAGTAAAGGAGGAGTCCAGGATAAGTGGCTTTGCATTTAAGAGATCACCTGGAGGCTGCACATGCACCATTTATGCTCATATCCCATTATCCCAAATGTAGTCATGGGATCTAGCTATGCAATGGGGACAGATAAATTCTCCTCCTGAGCAGCTTTTTCCTTCCTAGAACTTGGAGTGGGAATTAATATTTAAAAGAAGGGGAAAATGAGGATACCTCTGCCACAGTGGATTTTAAAGGCTGAAGTCAAATATTCTCATCTGTGTTTTGAAAGTTTCACTTTAACAGATTTGTGGAAATGGAGTTTAGTGCAGGCAAAAGTGGAAATGTGGAGACCAGTGAGGAGGCTATTTGCAGTAGTTTAGGTGGCAGATGATGGTAGTTATTCTTAGGGTGTTGGCAGCTTATGTGTTCAATTTTCACCATCACCTCATATTAATTTTTCACTTGGATAATGAAATAATGTAGCAAATCATTGTAAATCATTAAAATGTAGAGTATTATAATTATGGTTGCTTTCACGTAATCATTGTTTTTTCTGCTTGGAGGTTGATTACATTGTTAAATAAACAATGATTTTACAAGTAAATATGATAATGTCCTTGGCTTAATTTTTTGGCCACTGAGCTAACAGTTATGATTTGCTTTATAACATGACATGAGCTGGGAGATGAGTTAGGAAACTTGGGTGGTTGTGCAAGAAAGAGACAATAGTGGCATGGAGTAGAATTTTGTAATGATGCAGTTAGAGAGAAGAAAGATGTAGAATACATTTAGTGGTAGAGCCAACAGAAGTGGCAGATGAATGTGAGAGATGAGAGAAAGAGAAATTAAAGATGGCTTATAGATTTTAGCCTTGACCAATTTGGTGGATGTTGCAACCGTTCAGTGAACCGAAGAAGTTTGGTGATGAAAGGGATAATCTTGAGTGGGTAGGAATCAAGATTTCTGTTTTTGTTATATTGTGTTTGAGATCCCAAACCAATAACAAAATGGACATGCTCAATAAGTGATTGAATATAGAAGCATGGAGTTTAGGTGTCCTGTCAGGGGAAGATCATCCATAAATTGACTGGAAATTCATACTACACAGATGCCCCTGGGAAGTTGGAATGATAAGAGAGGGCAAATAAGCCCAGGAGAAACATGCAAAGTCCCAGGGATTCTGGTGTACAGATATAAGAATGATGAAGAGTCTGAAAGAACCGGCTGTGGCTCAATTGGTAGGGCTCTGGTTTACCACATGGGAGGCCCAGGGTTCAGTTCCCAGGGCCTCCTGGTGAAGGCAAGCCGCCATGCGGTGAGCTGACTTAGGGGGATGATCCGGCAGGGGGAGACCAGCAGACACAGAAAGGCACAAAGCAAATGAACACAGCGAGCACAGGCAGCAATGAAATATATAAATAAATAAAAATAAAATCTAAAAAAAAAAAAAAAAGAGTCTGAGAATGAGTGGACTTAGGTTAGCTGCTTAACTAAAGGCTGTCCTCTTAGTGGCATTCACTGATGGAGTGAGGTGCTGCTCATCCCCCACAATATATTTAGATTTTTATGGTAATTCTACTTTGTTAAGTGGATATTGATAAGAGTGAATAGGAATGTCCTAAATTTCCTACTTTTTGGAATGTGCTTCAAAGAATGCACAGTTGATAAACCTCCAGCTTCCATCCTTTGCATGTTCTCCAATCTTTTGTACGTGGTAACTGTCTTCTTAATGCCACAGACCTGCTTGCTGAGATCTGGTGAACATTCGAGGTCAGCTGATATTTTTATCAGCTTAGATTTAGTAGAACTTTGTAAACAAATCATAATGGTTGGAAGTTTTACTTGTACATCCTTGAACTTGAGTCTAGGTCCAAAACACTTTAAATGAATACTCTGAGCTCTTTAGAGCTGGCATCTCATCAGGTAATGACAACTCTCCAGTTAGCCAAGGATGGGAGTAATATTGAGAATGATGAAGTGTTAGTTTGCAAGGCTTGCCACTTTGAACTTTTTATTTGGTCTCTTGGAGTCTACTCTTTTGTATCTTTTCCTTCCCACATCCTCTTCTCTCTACTTGTATCACTTTTTAACAGCTCATCACAAAGGGAAAGTAAGAATTGGATAGTCCCCTCTTATTTTGTCATGCCCTTTACTAAAAGTAGATCAGTGATGGTAATCACTTACAGAAAACTCAGAAAGGACTTGCATTGTCTGCCACTAAATTTACTCTTACCTCCAAATATGTGAGAATGTAGGGTTGTGGGATGGATGATGATTTTTTTTTTTTTGGCTGTCAAGGTGGCACTGTTTGCCTGTGCTTCTCCTCTTTATTTGGGGGCACCAAATCTTCTATCTGATGAATTATTTTAGTAATGTCAGGAGCCAACATGCTTTCTTTCCTGGATTCTCTCTCTCACTTGCCCCTTAAGCTTCATATCGCTTACTTAGGAATCAAAATTGGAAAGCTAACTCATTCATTCATCTACTGCTCAGCCATTCATTCTTTACTGAGTACCTGTGTCTTCTTTGTAGGGTACTGAGAATTATAAAAATTTTTAAGAGATGGTTTTACAGGTCATTGCTTCAATGGTGTTTATAAGTTAATTAAGATGGTAAAACTTCTATGCACTGACTATCTAAAATTAATTCTAAGGCAATATTTGATCAGGTTTGTGATTGGGTGGTTCAGACTGAAAGTAAGATTACGTAAGAAATTTCAAATAATAAGAAGACTATTTTGGACATGGAGTTAGTCACTGGAAGCTTTTTAGAAGAGAAAATCTTTAAGTGGCCTTAATGGAAGCTTAGGGTTTAGGCAGGCTATCCAATGTATTTATCAGAAACCTTTACAACATTCAAACCTTTTTTTTTAGTATTAGATTGTGAAAGTCTCTGCAAAGGGTTCTAGGAGATATTCTTGGTTCTGATTCTAATTAGGTTAAAAGTTACTCATCAATTTATACAGTGTGTTTTGGTTATTATATTCAAGTCTTTTCTCCCTTTGTGAAGCCAAGATCTCAGTGTTCTCCAGGGCAAATGGCACAGTATTTTGCATGCAGTAGATACTCTTTAAGCTAATTGGGAGGGCAGGATTACCACAGCGTTTGAGAGCATGAATTTTGGAGCCAAGCTGCTTGGGTTCAGATCAAGAAGTGCCCACTTCTTCCTGCTCAAACCTTTTGTTTCTGTTTCCTCATCTTAACCAGAGGATTATACTACTCTGTTTTTTAGCCTTGTTGTGAGGATTCAATGAGGTAATATATGAAAAGTACTTAAAAAGTGCCTGGACATTGTTACTGTTATTGCTATCATCATCATGAGCAACAGCATCATCAAATGTTTGATGAATAAATGGAATCAGTGCGACAGTGGTGGTTAAGTTTATATCTCAACTTAGTTAGGTTATGGTGTCCAATTATTTGGTCAAGAAAGCACTGGCCTAATTGTTACTGTGAGGATATTTCATGGATTTAAATCATCAGTAAGTTGATTACACCTATTGTTGACTATATCTACAATCAACTAAGATTTCCTTCAACAAGGAGAGGAAATCTCATCCAATCATTTGAAGGTCTCAAGAACAGTAGAAGAATTTAGCAGTTAGAAGGAAGAATTTCCACCTCTTCTTTAGCCACCTAGCTTCTGGGGAATTCATCAAAAACCTTCATCAGAATTCCCAGCTTGCAGCTTGCTGTCTGGAATTTGGGCTTGCCCATCTCCACAATCATGTGAGCCAATTTCTATAATAAATCTTACAATATTTACATAAATGTAAGTATAAAATTATAAATATAATTATAAATATAAATATAAATGTAAATCCTAGTGGTTCATTTTCCCTGGAGAACCCTGACTAATGCAGGGGCCATTTTGGAAAAGAGGATATATGTGGGTGGTTTGGGTCAGGTGGGGATGACTGATGAAAGATTTTAAATGCTAAGGTGAGTAGTGTAGTAGATAGAAATGACCAGTGATCATCAGGTGCGTTATCTTCAGCCTCAAAGCCACAGCTCAGTCACGCAGCGGTGGGGTAGGAGTTTGCTGTGAAATATGGCAAAGAAAGCAGATAACCAATCACAAAATAATTTTACACATTTGCTGAGTCTAGGGCTCCTACAGAAAAGGAAATACTTATGCCCTCTTTTATTTAGTAAACATTTATTGAGATATTGTGCTAGGGATATCAAATTAAATAATTTAGTTATTGCATCTGCTCTCATGGAGTTTATGGTTTTGCGGGTAGCCAGATTTTAAACATCATTAAAGTGTGATGTATGTGAAGACAGGCAGCAGAGAATGCTGTGGGAGTTGTCTCCCAGCCTTTCTTTCCCTGCTAACTCCATGCTGCCAATGAAAGCACTTAAGAAAAGTCAGAATTTGGTTCAAAGCCTACCTTCCACAAGAGTCATTGCAGAAAGTTGCATTAATTTTATTTTCCCTTGTCCTTAATTACATCTAGAAAAGTTACAAAATTTGTAGAGTAATCTACAAAATTAATTACTCTACAAAAACATGTGCTGATATTATAAGTTTCTATTATTTTGAAGGCACTCCTGTTTGTATGCTGAACAATCAGTTCATTCTTAAGTTTGTCTGTGTGTGTGCATTTTACTCTTTGTGGGTGTGAATTGTATCTTGTTTTTATTTTGTTTTATTCTTTTTTTCCTGCCCTCAACTTTCTTGAACATAGGAATTTTAAGGGTTTTTATTTTAAAATGCATTTTATTGTTTTAATTTCTAATTACACGTTATAGAAAATGTTGAAAATATGGTATACAATGTAAAAGAAAATAGTCTTCCTCACAATTGCACAACTAAATATGTCCACTGTTAATATTTTCTTCATAAATATTTAGGCTTTTACTTTTTGCCATATGTGCTTATATGTATATATGTGTCAATGTGTGCATGTCTATGTTTGTGTGTGTTTGTGTGTTGTACTATCTAAAAAGAATAAATAGTGGACAGATCAAATGGTGTACGCTAACCTGTTATTTTCAATTCACGGTATATTCTTTTTTTGTTGTTGTTACATATCCCTCCCCTTTCTGCTTGCTCTTGCTGTGTGTTCATTTTTTAAGTTCTTCTATGTCTGCTTTGTCTCCCCCCGCTGCAGCAACACACCGAGTCAGCTCACTGCACAGGCGGCTTGCCTCGCTTGTGGGCGGCTCTGCTTCTATTCCCAGGAGGCTTTTGCTCCCTTCACAGGCGGCTCGCCCTGCCCATGGCGACTTTGCCCTGCCCGTGGCGGCTTTTTGCCCTGCCCATGGCAGCTCTGCCCTGCCCACGGCAGCTTTGCCGTCTCAGGCGGTCTGCCTGCTCGGAGAGGTCCCTGGGAACCGAATCCGGGGCCTCCCATGTGGTGTACTGGCGCCCTATCCACTGGGCTACAGCTGGCCCCCACAGTATATTCTTAATACTTCCTTATGTTGTTGATTATTTTCCTATTTAATGTCCAAACCATTTTAAGTGACTTTCAGGATTCCATTGAATGCTCAAAAACTATTCAACCTATTCCCTATATTTGAATATTTAGGTTGTTTCCAGTTTTATTATAGAAAATACTGTAAATTACATCTTTGCAGCTAAATCTTTACAAAGATGAATAATAATTTCCTTAGAAATTAAGTTAATTTATTTAAGATGTGCCTCTTAGAAACAGAACTGCTAGATCAGAGCATGCAAAAGGTTAAGGCTTAGAGAGTAAAAGCTTGTGAATGGCAGTCACTCTTGATAATATACACCCTTTACTTGTATATGTGACAAAAACCATCAAATCGTTAGGAAGCATCTTTGCCAGTGGGTTTACAACAAAGTTATACAGCTTTTCACTGTATAAGTGAAAACAGAAAAGGGAATAGTCCTGGAATACTCATAGTAAACTATGTCTACTTGTGCTCTTCCCTTGAGTCCTTTTCCAAAAATCCTTCTGAAACAGGACTTGATCTCTCAGAAAACATACTCATTTATATCTTCGCACAGAGATCTTTTGATGTCTGAGAGGTGCCTCTCTGTAGTCAGCAGTCACTCATCATTTTTACTACACTTTTAGTAGAGCCTTTCCTGTATCTTTGCTCCTTGATTAATGCATTTTATCTTCCTTTTATCTGGGAGGGCCAAGTACATGATGAAAGTTGGGAAGTCAGATATCCTGACATCTTAGTCAGTTTTGGGTCTCATTTGTGGTACATTTTTCTATGATGAGTGCATGCATTTTTTTCTAAGTTGGGATAAGAAGGTAGGGTACATGTCTATTGAACTAATGAAAACCTCACTTAATACAGGAGCAGGAGACTTAAAAGCCCAGCTCTTACAGAAAAGAGGAGGAATAATCTTAGTGAACATTGTCAAAATTGAAGCTTTAATATACAGTCTACTTATTTATCCTTAAACATGATATGTTAGAAAAGAGGCACAAAGGGGCAGATCCAAATTAGCAACTGAAATCTTCAAACTGTAAGCTCAAAGTGGTCAGTTACAAGAGAACTGACTTTTTAAACATGGTGAGATAGGCAATTATCTTTGTCTCTCATCCTAAGACTAATCTTTGCATGGACTCATTTTAGATACTCTCTCTCTGGAGAATGCCATCTGAATAAACTGCAAGGTCCAAGATAATAATGATCTGGTGAACCTAAGCATAGCAGATGGTTGAAAAACATATCTGCCCATTCAATTACTATATTACTTATTTCTGCCACCTTGCTGTCCAGGCAAACATAGGCTGTAAAAAGCCAGTCTTTAAGTCATTCCCCATGTTGATTCATGGAGGCCATTTGGCATGGATGCATGTAGAGGGCTAGAGGGCCCAGAATCCCCAGACAATGTTGTCTAAATTCCTGACAGTGTTTTCAGGGAGTGAGATAAAAGTAATGTCCAAGTTACATGTTTGGTCTCCCTAAGATAGTTGTTTGGGAGCTTTTTCATAATGGATGGCAATCAAAGCTCTAGGAAATTCAGTGTATGTTCTGAATTCCACAACTGGTGTTGGAAAGTCACAATCTTGTACATATGTCTCAAAAGCAAAGAAGCATCTGACAAATAGGAAAGGCAGATACTGGAGATGAAAGGACCCATGGTGACCTCAAACTTTGCTCCTTCCTTCATCTCCACATTGTAACCAATGGCCAAAATTTATAGTTTAGATTATCTTAATCTCTAACTAGCACAAATCATAAATGTTTGCATATGGATATTTCTTAATTTACCTCTGCTTATGCCATTGATTCAGAAAAGGAAAAAAAAACAATAATAGGGAAATTGAGTCTCTAGTTTTTCAGTTGACTGGGTCTTGGAATAAGTCATAGTCATTAATGTGTTCTTGCCTAGAGTTAGTGCTAACAATATGAGGGTTAAAGCTAGGTGAGTTGAGAAGGTCATGCTGAAAACCTGTGGTCTCTACCACATTATTTTCCTGTTTCAATTTAATTGAATTTTAAGTGGCTTCATAGAGAATGGATAAAATGACTGTCAGTTGGTTTTAATTAGCAACTGGAAATAAAAAGTCCTGGTTTAATTAACAGTGAAAGGGTTATTTTGAGGCCTGAAAAGAAGTCACACAATAGGCTCTGTTAGATTTTACTTTATTTTGGGTTACTTTTCTCTCATTCCTTCAAAAGTTATTATACACTAACTGTGTACCAGGCACTGTGCTTGGGAAACAGCAATCCTATCTTTTTGGAGCTTTCATAGCATAAGATTAATTTATTGTTTAAACCTGAATAAGAAATCTTTCAGACAAGAAACCTCTTCTAGAAACATCCTAACTCTAAGTGAAACAAATATGAAAGCATATAAGATTTAGCATAATCTATCCACTATATCCATTTCTACAAATGACCATTTTTCTGGCCAAAATGGTTTTTATTTGCATTGTTAGAATATTTTTCAGTGTAAGAAATACCAATCTATTTTAATCATCAAAACTGATCATTTTTATATAATTTGTGCCAAAAATAGCATAAAAGCAAAATTATATTTGTAACTTTTTAGTCAAGTGACAAGGAGAGATGGAGGATAGCAAAGATTCTGAGTGAAGTGTTATTGGAGTGTACTCACCAAACTCACAAAAAGAGCCTTTTAAAATTTTGGCCTATGTGCCTAAACTGTACTTGTTTCTTTCTTTTCCCTTGTGCTTTTTCCTTTAATCCAGAAGATGCTAGTGTGGAATAAATAACATGGTGGAGTGGCTTTGCTTTTTATGATTTCCTAAGTCTATTACTATTTTACAGAGATTGGTTCCACTGGAAGTCCCAAGTTTCCAGTTTTTATTATCCACACTTCACATGGTGGTTTAGACTAAATTGTCCATTGCAGAGTTTGGAAAGGAGTCTGTTTAACATAGTAAATTGCATGCTATTTCCTACCCATCTCTCACAGCCCATAGTCTCCTGCCCATCAGATACATGTCACTAGGACATCAGAACATATAAATGCCTCATTTTTCACATGGTTTTGAAGTTAGCTCTTCTATAAAGTTTTACTTCAATTGTGTTTATTTGGCCTATTCAGTGGATATCAGAAACAGGTGACTTGGAAGCAGAAGTGACAATTAGAACTCCACAGTTTGGAGTGTCCTGGCCCAGTCTATAAGTGCTGAGAGCTCGCAGCAAGCTTAGGTTGCCTATTGAACCTGTGATAGGGAAACCAAACATCTCGTGATACAAACCATCCCGCGAGCTTGACCAGACCCTGGTAAGCTCTTTTCAAAAGAATTTCTCTTCTAGAGAATTGTCAGAATAGTCAGCCAAAAGTACAAAGTAATCTATTCCGAGTGCATGCTAACTTCCTAGCCAGTAATAGGAGAAATATCAACATGTACAGAAGTTTTTAATAACCGGCCATGAAGTGGAACTCACAGAATACGGCAGGTCACCCCAGTATAGACTAACTGGGCAGAGGAGAAGAGAAGCTCGGATTTGGAAAACATTGCGATGCGACTGGGCTGTGAATTGGAAAGGGAACGGAGAAAAGGCTCCGCGCTGCGCACGCTGAAGGCAGCAGCTGCCTGCGTCCTTGCCAAGGGAGCAGACAAGGTTAATTGTTCAGTGCTGCAGCTCGCGTCCACTCATCTGTCTTCCCAGCAGTCAAGAATCATCCTGGCTTCAAAACTCCTTGAAATTAATCCTGTTGCTGTTTTTCTGTTGTTTCCATGATTTTGACGCTGTGTCAGTAACTTATGTCCATAGATGGAGGCGAATTTGGAAAACAGAACTGAAAGCAGCTCAGGCACTGTCAATGCAGCTCTCCTTCTAGTCTCCAGATAATTCGGGAACTCCAAAGGCGGCGTTTGCGTGTTATGCTGACTACAAACACACGCAGTTACGTTGTAATGTTGGAGGCATTATTGTCTTCATTTTATAAGCAACATAAGAGGATTATTTTGATAGTAGACGGGACTCTAAAAGCTGAGAAAATTCTTGTCCTATTAACTATGTCCCCTGCTACAATGATTTTGAACATTTTTGACTCTATGAAGCCTTTGCAGTTCTTATCACCTCTTTGTTTTCCCTGGCTGCTTTCTCCGTCTGGCATTATAACTGGGTCATGATAAGGTACCACAGAACCAATGTGCGGGAATGAGTAAAGACAATCCTAATTGTTTTAGTATTTTGGAGAAGGTTGTGATCCATCTGAATACGTTTTATTTGGGTTGGCTTTCACAGACCTCCTTTGACCCTTAGCCAAAAAATTAGTTTCAGATGAGTTTACCATTCTGCACCTTTGCCCCCAAATGATTTTACTTGTGTGTGTGTTTGTGAGTGTTTATGGGTAAATGTATTTTGTTCTTGTAATTGATAATAGCTCTGTAGTATAGGAACTATTAAGAGCTGTTGAATTGTTTTATAGAGGTTCTATAAAAATGCTAATGTATGTCATCAATTGTGATAAACATAGCTATGAATTACCAATGTTTCTTAATCCATAAGAAACAAATCTGAGAACTGTCATCAATTTTATTTATTTATATTTATTTGTTGTTTTTATTAGACAAGTTGTAGGTTTACAGAAAAATCATGCAGAAAATACAGAATTCTTATATACCCTATTCACACACATATTTTCCCTATTATTAACACTTTGCATTAGTATGGCACTCTGTTACAATTGATGAAAAAATATTATTATATTTAAAATTTAAACTGTAGTCCATATTTTACATCAGGGTTCACTGTTTTTGTTGTACAGTCCTATGATTTTTAAAAATTTTATTCTAAAAACACATATACAACCTAAATATTATGCTTTTAACCACATTCAAATATATAATTTAGTGGTGTTAATTACGTTCACAATGTTGTGCTACTTTCACCATTATCCACTACCAAAATTTTTCCATTACCCCAAACAGAAACTGTGTACCAATTAAGCATTAATGCCCCATTCCTTACCTCACCCCAGCCCTTGATTTTGGATTCTCCCTCAAAATCATGAGCCAATACATTCCCATTGTTTAGGTCAACACATAGCATGGTATTTGCATTAGCAATGAGGAAACTAAAACAATATATATGTATATTTGATGGCTTTCCACAGGTCTCTTGTTTTAACTTTTTTTCCATTCTCCTTTCTCCTCCTCAGCCTGAATCATTTCAATTGTCTCGTCATCAACTTGTCTTCTGTTTTGTCAGCTCCATTCTACTGTTGAAACCCTCTAGGGAATATTTCATTTCAGTTATTGTGGTGTTCACTTCCAGTACAGTGGTACTTCAGTACTTGTTAATTGCTTCTGGGAGACACGATGAGTACCAAAAACTACGGGTACCAAACAGACTTTTCCCATAAGGAATAATGTAAATAAATTTAATGTGTTCCCAAACCAAAGACAATGCACATTTTTAAGGAAATTTGTAAAAAGATAGGTTGTATGTCATTACTTTACATGAGAAATAAGCCTAAAAATTAACAAATACTTAGATTAAGTAAAATAAAACTTCACTTTACCTGTACTGAGAAGAGTCCATGGCCTAATGGGATGGTGGGAGGAGAGTGGTGAGGAGGAGAGGTTACATGGAGTGTTGCTTGGAAGGAGAGTTCCCCTCCAATAGAACATCGGGCACTTGCACTTCAGGTGTTCTTTCTCTTTTCTGCCCTTTTTACAACTTGCACCACAGGCTCTGACACACTCTTGTCACTTTCACTAAAAGCTTGTCTAATGAGGACTGCTTCTGTCTTCTTTTCAGAATTCCTTGAATGTGTGAAATTGGTCATTCAATAAATTCACATTTCTGCTTGTGAGAGCTTTGTCTGGATGGTATTTCTCCACAAAATTTTGAAGTTCTGCCCATTTTGCACACATTTTTTATCAAGGAACTGGGGACATCCTCCCTTATCTCCTCCTCACCTGAAGAAAGCTCTTCTGCCACCTCTTGTTGCTGCTCCTTCTGTAGTTCCTGCAGCTCCTCAATGCTGAGCTCTTCACAACGTTCTTCCACTAACTCAACATCAGCAGCATCGACCTCCACACCCATGGGTTGGCCTGAAGACACAATATCCTGCACACCTGCACCCTCTGTACCTGCAGGCTTGGCTCAGCCTCAAACTCTTCCAAGTCTCTCTGAGTCACAACTTCTGGCTACAAATTCTTCCATGCCGAATTCATGTCAGTCCTCTTTTTAAAATTATCAAACCAGCCTTGGTTGGCCTTAAAAACTTTATTTTACTTAATCTAAGTATTTATTAGTTTTTAGGTTTATTTCTCATCACTGAGTTCTGGCTTGATTTTCAAAAGATCAACATGCAACACTTTCACTTTTTCACATATCATGGCTTCTGATACACTGTTGCCTGCTAACTGCTTCTCATGTACCTAAATTAATAATAGCTTTTTAACTTCCTCAAGTGTTTGGGAACACTGCTTTGTTACTAATTCGTTTCACAACATCAGCCTTTTAAAATCACTTCTTTATTCTTTTGTTGTTGTTGTTGTTACATATCCCCCCTTTCTGCTTGTTCTTGCTTTGTTCATCTTTGGGTTCTTCTGTGTCTGCTTTGTCTCCCCCCGTTGCAGCGATGCGC